>NMUG010011201.1:0-10701 GCA_002855965.1 Monotropa hypopitys
GTACGCGATTTTTAGGAACAGTTCGCTTGAGCTATTCAAGAGTCGCTTGAGCGAATTGGGATTCGCTTGAGCGAAAACTAAAAGTTCGCTTAAGCGGGTTGAGTTTCGCTTGAGCGAAAACTAATGGTTCGCTTGAGCGACCTGACTCTCGCTTGAGCGAAACTTGTGAGTCGCTTGAGCGACATTTACTTTTAAAAATATTCATGTGCTCTTGAACTTCGTCTTCACACATCTTCTTCAATCTTGATCAATACTTCGACGTCCAAAGACACAAAATAAGGAAAATAAAAATATTACATGACCGCTTTGACTTTTCCTTCCACATCCTAAACAGACGCGTCTAAAATAAAAATTACAACTCAACTAATTATATTTTGTCAATCACGAAATTGCCAACACAACCAAAATACAATCCTTATGGATTTTGGACCTTACATATATATATATATATAATTCATATCAATCCATTCACATCTTTAAGATAACTCTTTACTCTTGAATATTATAATTATTTTTCTCGCAACAGAGTCCCATATTTGATTTTATTTCCAAAGATTCTCATTCACACCAAGATTTATCATATTTCTATATTTCTGATTCCAAGATTTGATCAGATTGGCATATTCCTATTTGAAGGATTCACATTGTAATACCCATCTCGTTTAATTAATTATTTTTTAAATGTTTTAAAATTACATCAAGACAATATCACGGAAATAATATTCACTATTTTAAGGTTAGTGTCAAGAATAATTAATCAAGGTGATTAATAATGTATTTTTATGCTTTTAATCAAAAATATTATATAAGGGGAGGGATTAATGACATCCGAGGGTAATTAGGGGGTTTAGTATTGGGGTAGGAAGGTAAAATGTCATAAAAAGATGTCATTAGGAGTGTTTTCCATTAGGGTTAATCAAAATCCCTAATCACAACTAGAGGTGGCTAGAGAGGAGAGAAAGGGAGAAAGCTTGGAGATTTTAATTTTTGAAGTCTTTGGAGCATAGATTTGAAGTCAAGTTCTTCACGAATCTTTTTTGTATCGTAAGTATCTACACATTTATGTAGTTTACATCATTGTAAATCTCAAATATTGGAGGTTTAGAGTCTAATCTCGTTTTTGGTAAAAAAATCCTAGATTTAGATCTTAAACATGGATTTTTGATGAATCAAAGAATTGTAGGAGTTTAGATTTGAATATGTTTAGTGTCTAAATATTTTGGATGTTTTTTATTGTTGGTTTTCAAGCCTTAAGTCAAAGTTTTAGAGGTTGAAGATTTAGAGTTCGTCAAATCAAAAGTTGTAGAAAAATTCGGTTCTGCCTAGCCGCGACCGGTACATGCACATGCGGTCGACCGGTCGTGGTCAGTCAGTGGGTCAATTGTGTGGTGTCGACCGGTCTACATACACACGGTCGACCGGTCGTGGTATTGCAGTAGGCTTCTTATGCCTGCTGCAACCGGTTGTGGGAAATCGGTCGACCGGTCGTAGTTAGTAAAATTCTAAAAAATTTGGTAAAACCTTGGAATATTTTGGAAGGCATAGAGGTTAAATTAAAAGACTTTTATATATGGTTTAAAAAGAATTATCTAATCAGTTAATGTAATTTCATGATTTCATTTCTCCTTGTCAGATTATTTATCCTGTGGACTAAAGTTTTTAGTTTGATTAACAGGGATACTCGAGGAAGGCATTGAGGTCTCAATCAAGGGCAAAGAGAAGGTTTGAGCATCGGTACTGGTGAGTGTAAGGATGTAGAATTTTTAATTGTACATTCACAATATTGTTTTAGTTAACTATTTGTTATGATATGAGAAGTTAACAGTATAGTTGTTGTGATTAACACATGAATGCATGATAAGAATGTTATGCATGAACATGATGGCATGATGTGACGATATGCATAGATATAAATGCATGAGTTGAGATGGAAAGTATAATATACATCTATATATTATGCATGCCTCCGTAGGATGGGTGGTATTGTTTGCAATTTAGTAAGGCCAATGGTTGGCAACCAGCGTAAGTCTAACGGGTGCGTGGAACGTACCCCAAACGTTTGTGTATGGGGCATACGAACTACTACCTATAGTAGTAGCTATTTTCAGGGCATGGAATGCTCAAATCTTTTGAAAAGGGCTTTGGACGATATATAAAGTATCATGCATGAGATGCATTATGAAATAAAAAGTCATAACTGCTCATAATCATATTTTTCTATCACTGATATTAATTGCATTCTGGAAGTTAAAAATATCATATTCACACTCTGTTTCCTTGTCTTTGGCTTGGAAATAGGTTCGGGTTAGTGGTCCACTATGAGGCAGGTGGTCATTGGATACTTGGCTGTGAATGAGGAGCTAGTGCCATATTGTGGAGGACTTTGGAAGATTTTGTCTTGTGCCTCTTATTAGTTCCTTGGTAGAGCTTTACTACTTTTTGTTTTCAGAGACTGTTGATAGAAAAATTATAATAGATAGTGATTTCAGTTTGATGATTATTTCTTTTGAAGTGTAGAGTTCTACAACACTATTGGGTTTTATGTTTGAGGTTCTATTATTCTTGTTACTTTATTTTGAGTAATTTCTACTCGAGACTTTATTTAGTAAAGAAGCTTAAAATTTTAAATTTTGTATATTTTGGAGTTTGGGATATTATAACTTGGTATCAGAGCATAGGTTTTAGGTCTGAGTTAAGGGACCATGTGATGGATGGAAACTGTACTTGAGGTATGAGTTTGAGGAAATTGTTGGAAGTCGGGGTGTTAGTGTTTTGGGACTATTATGTATGTCTTTGACACCTATGGGACTTACCTTGAAATCCAATTGGAAGAATGCGTGATCAACGTTCTCTTCCAATGGGAAGTCTTAGAAAGTTAAGTGGAAAAACATAATATAACAAAACCCTAAGGTTAGGGTGGCTAAGTAGTAGACCATAGGATGTCTAGTCATGCATTGAGTCATTGAGGCGTGTTTTGACTAACGTGTAAGCTTTTGTCATATAATACTTGTTTTCATCATATTGTTTCTTGTATTGTGATTTTTAGGAAAGCAATTGAGCAAAACAATCAAGGGGTTGAGGAAGAGGCTAGCGTGAATGGAGGAAATCCTGGTAATGGTGGGGGTGTTCCCCCTGTAGTTGGAGAGGAGGCCCGGATGATGGACACTATTACACAGTTGGCCAAGGGGCAACAAATATTAATTCAATTACAGGCTAACCAAAATGTGGAAAGAGGTATGGGTACAAGTCTCTTATAGAGATTTAAAATATTATATGGTACGGTGTTTGAGGGAGCTAATAATCCTGAGATGGCTGAAAAATAATTGAGGGAGGTAGAGTTGGTGTTAGACACTATGGGTGTTGAGGGAGATTAGAGGGTGATATTGGTGACTTTTCTGTTTATAGGTGAAGCTAGAACTTGGTGGAATGCTTTCAAAAGGCAGAAGGTGGAACCGGTACTTGGAGTTGAGCTGGCTGCACCAAGGGCTATCACTTGAGAGTACGTTTTATCCAGATAGTTTTCATTTTGGGCAGGAGGCAGCTTTTTTGAATTTGAGGCAAGGGGGTATGTCTGTGAGTGAGTATGAGGTAAGGTTTACTACTTTGTCTCATTATGCACTGTATATGGTTAGCACGGATGATTTGAAGTATAGGCAATTCAGGTTGGGTTTGGCACCGACAGTTGCTTCGAGGTTGTTATCGTTTAGAGAGAATGTGGAATGACATTCAGGAATATTGTGAAAAGAGAGAGTCACATAAAAGGGCGAGATTTGATAATAGTAGGAAATCTGGTGGAGGTAGTTTCAAGAGTGGTAAGCCAAAATCGAGGTTTGATAAGGGGAGGAGTGGTGGAGGAAACAGAAATCAGGGGAGTAATTGGAGTGGAAACCAAGAGAGGAGTGTGAATCAATAGTCAGGGTCTAATGACAGAGGCTTTTCTAGAAGATGTTTTAAATGTGAGTTGCCAGATTATATTGCTAGAGATTGCACGTCGGGGAATTCAGGGCTGAAGTATTTCAAGTGTGGAGGTATGGGTCACAAGGCTATGCAGTGTGTTCAGCAGCAGAATCAGTTACCAGTGTAGTCAATGGGAAGCATAGTAGGGGGTGCGTGGGATGTACCCCAAACTTTTGTACGCGGGGCGTACAAACTACTACCTATAGTAGTAGCTATTTTCAGGGCATGAGATGCTCAAATCTTTTGAAAAAGGTCTTTGGCCAATATATAAAGTATCATGTATGAGATGTATTGTGTAATGAAAGTTGTAACTGCTCATAATCATGTTTTTCTATCACTGATATTAATTGCATTCTGGAAGTTAAAAATATTATATTCATACTCTGTTTCCTTGTCTTTGGCCTGGAAATAGGTTCGGGTTAGTGGTCCACTACGAGGCAGGTGGTCATTGGATGCTTCGTTGTGAATAAGGAGCTAGTGCCATATTTGGAGGACTTTTGGAAGATTTTGTGTTGTGCCTCTTCTTAGTTCCTTGGTAGAGCTTTACTGTCTTTTATTTTCAGAGATTGTTGATAGAAAAATTGTAATAGATAGTGATTTCAGTTTGATGATTATTTCTTTTAGAGTGTAGAGTTCTACAGCACTATTGGGTTTTATGTTTGAGGTCCTATTGTTCTTGTTACTTTATTTTGGGTAATTTCTACTCGAGACTTTATTTAGTAAAGAAGCTTAAAATTTTAAATTTTTGTGTATTTTAGAGTTTGGGATGTTACAATTTGGTATGATAACAAAGGTACAGAGGGGCAGACTACTCATGGCAGGGTATTTGCATTGGATAGACAGACAACTTACAAAAATCCAGACATGGTGATAGGTATGATTCGTGTATCTACTTTATATGCACAATTCCTTATTGATTCTAGGGCCACACATTCTTTCGTTTCTACTACTTTTGGTTCTTGTATGGGTAGAGAATTGTCATCTTGAGACCACACTTTGCTTGTGTCAACATCAATGGGTAATGTGGTAGAACTTGCATCATACTATCCGGGTTGTAAAGTTTGGGTGGGTAATGAGCCTTTGTGATACAGCATGAAATTTACAGAGTTCACCTGCAGCCTTCGATTAACGCAGCGGAATAAAAAAAAAGAATAAATAGAATACCGGATTGATTCACCTGGAATACCTCTGTTGATTCTCTTCTCGATCTGTTAATTCGCGCATGAATACCCAGAATCAAGGCTCGCGATCTGTTGATTTCACGCATGAAATGCCAGAGACACAGCTTCAATCTCGTTGTTGATTCTCATAGAGAATACCAATCGGGAATGGTTATAATGAACAAGCACACAGCCGTTAAGGTTTCTTTCAATATCAAAATTCCACCCCTACAATAGTGGTATCACTGCCTTTATATAGGCATATATGGGTAAAACCCTAAAATAGAAAAAGACACAAAAGTACCACTACTGGGCCAAAACAGATAGGCCCAAAAAGAAATAAAGCAAAACAAAAGTAATACCCTAGACACGTGTGTGGCGGCTAAAATCTACAAAAAAGGAAAACAAGACCCAAACAAGCGGGTAAAAAATAAGAAGAAAAATGCTAAAATACTAAAATAGTGTGGGACCGGGAACCAGGGGAATGTTCCCGTACAGAGAAATAGAGGATCGAGCTGAAGTGCCGAGGTGATGAGTTGTTGGCCTATCCCGATTCTTATTTAATGTGTCCATCCATAGTCAAAAACCAAATGAGGTGATACCTTTTGTTTAGCTCTACGCTGAGCTGCCGAGCAACGAGCTGGCCGATTGTGCTGAGCTAAGAATGGGAGCTCGGCACCACTATTTTGCCACTTCCCGAGGTGCTGAACATGAGTTCCGAGATCCCTAGCATCCATTAGAGTAGTTATCTCTTTGTCCTCGACTACGCAACGGACTCGAAAGGAGAGGATGAAGCCCATTAATGGCGAGTAATTCTAGTGCGGGCAGAGGTCCAAAGGGGCACTTCTCTGTGCAACATCCTTCCCATACAGTGCGGGAAGGCAGCCTACATCATCCTCTCCCTGTTGGAGAGAGTTCGACCTCGAACTTGTCCTCGTGTCATCCTATTCCAGACTCTTGTCACGATAAGGTAGAGAACAAAGCCCATGGGGATTAACTTTAGCCTCCAACAAGCTAATGAAATTACTTGAAAATAACAGTATACTATCAACTGATAAATATACAGCCTCAGAGTGTGAATCAATAGAACTAAGTGCAATCACTTGAGAACCCATAGCAATAACTTCACAAAAGTGATTGACCTCAAACCCGTGCAACCTACGATCGAACTCCAACGGTGTTGTAGCTGATAGAGATGGTGAGGAAGTACGAGGGCAGCCTGGGGTTGATTGAATGCACACGACGGATGGGGCAAAATTGTGCCCTTGCTCCTGCATCCAACATTCCCAAATTGGGGACAACAATTTGTGGTAGCGTAACCTACAATTGAACGTTTGGGGTGTTGTAGCTGTGGAAGATGAAGAACTAATACAATGAATAGGGCAGGAGAAGGGTTGACGGGGTAAAAGTGCACGGCTGAGAAACTGAGCATGAGATGGACTGCTCGAGTATAGAAGATGTGCTGCTCAGTGGCTAGGTTTCGCAGATGGGCCCTTGTGTGGGCGTAGAAGCTTAATTGCGTAGGAGTTTGCTGGGGTGCGTGGCAGAGGATGAGAGGTTGCGCAGTAGGTGGGTGCTTGGATCCTGGGGGATGGCCCATGAGGCAATGACGGATGGGGTGCAAGGTGCCGCGCGGGGCTGGGGGGCTGAACGACTGTGGGTTGTGCCAGAGTGACGTAGTGCGGCCATGGAGGGCTGGTTGCGAGGCTGGTAAATTTTGAGGTAGGGGAATAGAGCACGTCAGAGGAATTGCTCTGCGATGGGTGCTGTGTGCGGCAGGTAAGTTCTTGTGGTACGCAGGTTGCGAAGTGGAAAAACTGTGCGGCTATGGCAGGAGGTCTTGTCCAGCAGGTGATATTTGCGACTGGTGAATAGCGTGTGGTAGAAGGGTTGCGCAGCGGCGGATGTCGTGTGCGGCAGATTGGGTTTTACGATAACTGAGTTGCGGGGTGGGAGGAACGTGCGGCAATGGAGGATGACCTGTGCGGCGATTGAATTTCATGGCAGGTGGGTTACTTGGTCCATACGGATGGTCTACTCGCGGTGGAAGGATGGTACAGAAGGTGGCTCGTGTGGCTGCTGAGTTGTACGGCTGAGGAAATAGAGTTTCTTCTTCCCCAGTCATGTTCTCATCTGGGGACAGCTCTTCGTTCGGGCACAACGTTTCATTCAGAATTGATTGAACTGTGTGTGACTTTCGCATTTCTGATGCCCCCGTGTGCGGGAATTGGTCGATGGTGTCTCCTTCGTGAACCTCCTCCGTAGGATCCTCGTCAAAGACCGTTTCTCTATCATAACCAAAAATATGGTTCGCCAATTCCTCATCAATGCCTTCTTCATCAAGGAGAGGCTATTCTTTCTTTTTCCCACTTCTAACAGTAGAGAGCTCCTTGTCACTTTCAACCACCACTGAAGTTTGTTGTTGCCGTCATCGTTGTTGCGATGTTCGCATGTGAACCTGAAGTGTGGCCACATTTGCTACCAATTTTTTCACCATTTGCTCCAATTGATCGAGTTTTTTGGTCTTGCTAATTGTCTTTGAAGTGGGTTTGTTTGGCGTAGCCTTCCTCTTCTTCGATTGAAACCTGGTCAGTGTGACTCCATAAATAGAGCTTATCTTCGATGCCATTTTCCTCCAAAGATTGAAACGTACAGCTCTCCAGAGATACGAAATGAGAGCTCTGATACCAACTGATGCAACATGAAATTCACATAGTTCACCTGCAGCCTTCGATTAACGCAGCGGAACGAAAAAAAGGATAAACAGAATACCAGATTGATTCACCTGGAATACCTCCATTGATTCTCTTCTCGGTCTGTTGATTCGCGCACGAATACCCAGAATCAAGGCTCGCGATTTGTTGATTTCGCGCACGAAATGCCAGAGACACGGCTTCAATCTCGTTGTTGATTCTCACAGAGAATACCAATCGGGAATGGTTACAATGAATAAGCACACAGCCATCAAGGTTTCTTTCAATATCAAAATTCCATCCCTACAATAGTGGTATCACTGCCTTTATATAGGCATACATGGGTAAAACCCTAAAATAGAAAAAGACATAAAAGTACCACTACTGGGCAAAAATAGATAGCCCCAAAAAGGAATAAAGCAAAATAAAAGTAATACCCTAGACACGTGTGTGGCGGCTAAAAGCTACAAAAAGGAAAACAAGACCTAAACAAGCGGGTAAAAAATAAGAAGAAAAATGATAAAATACTTAAAATAGTGTGGGACCGGGAACTAGGGGAATGTTCCCGCACAGAAAAATAGAGGGCCGAGCTGAAGTGCCGAGGTGATGAGTTGTCGGCCTATCCCGATTCTTCTTTAATGTGTCCGTCCACGGTAAAAAACCATATGAGCTGATACCTTTTGTTTAGCCATACGCTGAGCTGCCGAGCAACGAGCTGGCCGATTGTGCTGAGCTAAGAATGGGAGCTCGGCACCACTGTTTTGCCACTTCCCGAGGTACTGAACATGAGTTCCGAGATCCCTAGCATCCATTAGAGTAGTTATCTCTTTGTCCTCGACTACGCAACGGACTCGAAAGGAGAGGCTGAAGCCCATTAATGGCGAGTAATTCCAGTGCGGGCAGAGGTCCAAAGGGGTACTTCTCTGTGCAACATCCTTCCCGTACAGTGCGGGAAGGCAGCCTGCATCACTTTGTTGACAGACTTGATTCCACTTGATATGGTAGATTTAGATGTGATTTGGGGGATGGATTTCTTAGCCGCCCACTTTACCATTATCGATTGTGTCAACAAATAAGTTTTGTTTCATATTCTGGGTAGGTCTGACTTGAAAATTTGTGGTGATAGCTTAGAATTGCCAAGATGTGTCATCTCATCTTTGAAGGCCATGTCTATGTTGAGTAAGGATTGTGAAAGGTTTTTAGCATATGTGATTGATTCTGAGAAGGGAGAGAGGAGCGCTTGAATTATTTTTGTTTTACTTTTTAATTGCAAATCTTAATTCCAAAAATATCCCCCACTTAGATACAACTTAGGGATCAAACTATGAACGAGTGAATTAAGATGAAGGTAATGACTCACCCAAGCGTAGATAATTTAAAACCAATTCAATAGAAGTTCAATTCAGCATGATATTGGTAGTATACTAGGTCATTTTCCACAGGGAATCTGATTGTTAATTCTTAATTTTGGCAGCACTTATGTAAAAATACTTGCAATCCAGTGAAATTGAGTCCCAGTTCTAATAAACTCAGAACAGGGGAGATAAGAATTTACAGAAAACTGAAGCTAATTAAAATTGGAAAAAAGAGGATTCATATTCTCGGGTCCTAATATAATTCTGGTACATGACTCTATCTTCTCTCAGATTCCAATTACTAACCAAGGAGGAAAATAAGAATGGAAGAGGAATAAGAAACCCAGCTGAGAAATTATTCTCGATTAAGCATGAATAGTGGTCAATTAGAATTGCCAACTCCTTATCAAATCCGAGGTATATCTCGAGCTGATTCAAATCCCTACAGCCATATATTTCCCGAATTCAATCATCATTCAAGGAGGAGAGAGAGAGAGAGACAGAGAGGAATGATTCAGTAATTACATTAGGCCCCTTGAATAGAATCCTCGAACTATTTATCTATCTATAGAAATTCATTCAATCAATGTATAAATCAAAAGAAATTGGCAATCCATAACAGGAGTTTGGAAATTGACAGCAATTAAAATTGAAAACTACACAGCAACTCAAAATCGATTGGGATTGAAAACTAAACAGGAAATCGAGATGAATCCTACCGCAGTTTTTTTGGAATTTAGAAAACAAAACAATCTGCAGAAAAATAAATCCGAGCTTCAGCAATGGAGAATTCCCTAGCCACTTTCTCTCTCTACCTAAGTCTATCCTAACTGAAAAAGTAAGTGGGTAAAAGGTGATCTCCCTTTTCTAACAGAATCTCTTTCTATTTATACCCCCCTCTGCCAGCAGGGCTTCCAAGTGGCATTTAACGCGTTTTTTCCAAAAACTGGTCCGAAATTATAGCGTTCACACTTCTGTGGAAACACTTCAGTTCTTCTCCACTTTACTCTCCCAGGAGAATTTTCCCCTAATGCTCCTATTTTGCAATTCCTTCTAGCTCTCTCTCTCTCTCTCTCTCTCTCTCCCGGTAATAGCTTCCAGCTCTCCCGGGAACAAAACTGTCTGCCAAACTTCATCAACTGCTTCCTTTTTCTGTAACTTCCTTCTTCATTGCTTATTTACACCTATAAGCTTAGCTCATCTTCCACAAAGCATTTTCAAATGAATTTAATTGCTTTTAACAAATAAATAAGACAATTATGAGTAAACACAAATCTCATACAAAATCTAAGTTCCAACAAGAATTTTAGTACAAAGCTGTAGGAAAGGAGGTCTATAATTGGTACTTTTAGATGCCAATCACACCCCAACTTACATCTTGCTAGTCCCTAGCAACATAGAGTCAAACATAGAACATCTATAATTGTCCTCAAAGCTTGGACTTAACATTATGCTCTAGATACTAAGGGACAAGTCATTCAATAAATCTATGAGCCAAGGTCAGAACTTCTCTACTAACTTCGATTCCAATTCTCT
>NMUG010011202.1:0-10692 GCA_002855965.1 Monotropa hypopitys
TGACTTATCAGTTGACTAGAGAGGCGAGCCATTGGTGGAGTTCCATCTTAGAAATGCGCCAAGGAATTTTGCTTGCCAGTAGAGATACCGATCCACAGGCCATTCTTGATCCTATTCGGGGTATGACATGGGATGAGTTTCAGTCAATCTTCGAGGGGAAGTACTTTCCCGAGAGTTTCAGAGAGCAGCTGCAGGAACAGTTCGAGAGATTGGAGTAGGGGACGATGACTGTGTCCCAGTATGCCATGAGGTTCCAGGCGTTGTCGAGGTTTGATACGGACTTGATGAGTTCCGAGGATAGGAAATGCAAATGCTTTGAAAGGGATCTTCATTCATCGATCTAAAGGCTAGTGATGAGCCAACGGATCCGTACCTTTGCAGATATTATCGATTGTGCTAGAGCCATCGAGCCAAAGATAGAGTCATCTCGGGGAGTGAAGGTATGGGAGCCGCGTCGTCAGATATTTGCTTCTAGTTTATCATCGGGGAGTTTTAAAAGGAAGTGCCATAGGGAACAATCACACTTTTCTAGGGGCCAGAGATCGCATGGGAGTGCAGGTTTAGTGAAGGGCCCGGTTGTCTGTCATCGATGCCATCAGACGGGGCATATGTGAGCGGATTGCAAAGCCTCTGCCTGTTTTGAGTGTGGCCAGGTGAGTCACTTAGTCAGAGATTGTTCGAGGAGAGCTGGCAGTCACAGTGAGGTAGGTTCAGTGTAGCAGCCACAGGGTGGGCATCAGCGTCCCAGTCAGTCAGGACCAGCTGTTTCAGGTCAGGCTTCTCGCGCTAGTAGAGATGTCGCTCCTGTCAGGCCAGCGTAGCAGTTTCAGTAGAGAGGCGGTCATTTCCAGGGTCCTACTACTCACAACAGAGCTTATGCCATCCCTACCGTTTCTACTCCATCTACTTCACAGTAGCAGCCCGAGACTTCAGTGATTCGCGGTATGTTCCTCATTTATAATTCGTGGGCTAGTGTTCTATTTGATTCGGGTGCATGACATTTTTTCATCGCTGCATAATTCATCCATGCATTAGAGTTAGACGTGGATGTTTTGGATCCACCTTTGTTTGTGGATACTCTGGTAGGAGGTCGTGTTCGGTTGAACCGGGTTTGCCGGGATTGCGAGTTGACGATGGAAGATCAACGTTTCATCTTTGATTTCATTGTGCTTGGTATGTCGGGATTCGATCTTATTCTTGGGATGGATTAGTTGTCTACCTCCCATGCCACTACTGATTGCTATCGGCGTCGAGTTTGGGTACGCTCTTTTGATAGGGATTATTTTTATTTTTACGGCGAGAGGAAGGAGATAGTAGATGCTTTTTTCTATGATCCCAGTTAGCATGATTCTATTAGTTGCTTACTTGCGAGTCTTTGCCTGGACGATGATGTTTCTCACCGCGGGGAGTTGCCCCTTGTTGTTTGCGAGTTTCCGGATGTCTTTTCGGAAGAGTTACCGAGTTTGCCTCCTAAGCGGGAAGTGGAGTTCTCTATCGATTTATTGCCGGGTACGTCTCCTATATCGATCCCACCTTATCGTTTCGCATCGGCCGAGTTGCAGGAGTTGAAGTCCTAATTGCAAGAGTTGTATGAGTTGGGTTTTATTCGTCCTAGTTCGTCACCGTGGGGTGCTACAGCTTTGTTTGCCAAGAAGAAGGATGGTTCGTTATGTTTGTGTATTGATTATCGTAAGTTGAACCGTGTCACTGTCAAGAACAAGTATCCTATGCCGAGGATCAACGACTTGTTTGATCAACTTCATGGTTCCACATGCTTCTCCAAGATTGATCTACGATCAGGTTACCGTCAGTTGTTAGTTCGTATGGAGGATATTCCAAAGACAGCCTTTCGTACGCGTTACGGTCATTATGAGTTTGTTGTTATGCCATTCGGTTTGACTAATGCCCCAGTGACGTTCATGGCTCTCATGAACTGTATCTTTCGTATCCATCTCGATCGTTTTGTTGTAGTGTTCGTAGATGACCTTCTTATTTATTCGGCATCATAGGAAGAGCACCAGATTCATCTTCGTGTTGTGCTGGAGTTATTGCAGGAGCATCGTTTATATGCCAAACTCAGCAAATGTGAGTTTTGGCTACCTGAGGTGAAATTTCTTGGCTACGTCGTTTCTAATGGAAGTGTGTCCGTAGATCCTAGCAAGATCGATGCCATTTCTTTGTGGCCGTGTCCGAAAAATGTATTTGATATTCGTTGTTTCCTTGGGCTTGCGGGTTACTACAGACGTTTTGTTTTGTATTTTTCTCGTTTGTCCGCTCCGATAACGCGTTTGACCCGAAAGGGTGTTCTTTTTGTTTGGAATGATTCTTGTGAGGCTGCATTCGAGGAATTGAAGAGTTAGTTGACTTTTGCTCCTATTCTTACTGTACTGAAATGAGGAGTGGGTTATGCGGTTTATTGTGACGCATCACATAATGGTTTGGGTTGCGTTCTCATGCAAGAGGGAAAGGTGGTGGCATATGGGTCGAGGCAATTGAAGGAGCACGGACGGAACTATCCTACTCATGATCTTGAGCTTGCGGCGATTGTATTTGCATTGAAGATGTGGAGTAACTACCTTTACGGTGAGAAGTTCGAAGTATTTTCCGAACATAAAAGTTTGAAGTACCGATTTACGCAAAAAGAGTTGAACCTAGGGCAACGTCGATGGATGGAGCATTTGGAGGACTAAGATTTCGAGTTGCACTATCATCCGAGAAAAGACAATGTGGTTGCGGACACGTTGAGTCGAAAGTCTTCTCATCTTGCGAGTTTAGCCGTGCATGATTGGAAGTCCATAGAGGACTTGGGTTCGTTTGTTTTGCATGCCGAAGAGATTGAGGAGCAAGCTATCTTATGCAATTTATCGATTCATTCGGAGTTATCGTGATGGGTTATAGAGGCACAAGCCGACGATTCGGAAGCATTAGAGTTTTGTGCAAAGTTTCTTTGTGGAGGTGTGCGTCAAGGGTGGATGATTCATGCGGATTCTAGTTTGCGAATTTGTGGCCGATTGTTCGTTCCTTCATCTTGCCGAGGAGGTATTCTTCACGAGTTTGACCATTCACCATTAGCCGTTCATCCGGGTGGAACGAACATGTATCATGATCTCAAACGTTAGTTTTGGTGGCCGAGTATAAAGAAAGATGTCGCTACGTTCATGGCGAGGTGTCTCACATGTCAACAAGTCAAGGCCGAACATCAATGTCCTGCCGGTTTGCTACAACCGTTACCGATTGCCGAATGGAAGTGGGAGCACGTCACGATGGATTTTGCTTCGAGTTTGCCAAAGTCACCGGGTGGTCATGATGCTATTTGGATTATTGTTGATCGTTTGATGAAGACCGCTCACTTTTTTCCGATTCGGGTTGCTCAATCCATTGATTCATTGAGCCAATTGTATATTCGGGAGATTATCCGACTTTATGGAGTTCCTTCATCTATTGTGTCCGAAAGAGATCCGCGATTCACATCACAATTTTGGCATAGTTTGCAGGCTTTTCTTAGTTCGAAGCTTTTGTTTAGACCCGCTTTCCGTCCACAGACTGACGGCCAGTCGGAGCGCACGATTCATATTCTTGAAGATATGTTGCGGGCATGCATTTTGGATTTCCATGGGAGTTGGGTTGATCATTTGCCATTGATAGAATTTGCCTACAACAACAGTTATCATTCTAGCATTGGTATGGCTCCGTTCGAAGCCTTGTATGGTAGGCCATGTAGATCGCCCGTTTGTTGGACTGGCGTGGGAGAGTTGGCCATTATTGGGCCGGAGATGACGCAACAAATCACCGAATAAATCAAGTCGATTCGTCAAAGGTTGCTTACCGCTCAAAGTCGTTACAAAAGTTATGCCGATAGACGATGTGTCCCTTTGTCGTTCGAAGTTGGAGATCAGGTATTTCTCAAAGTGTCTCCTCATCGTGGTATTTTGCGCTTTGGAAAGAAAGGGAAGCTCACACCGCATTTCATTAGTCCCTTCAATATTATAGAAAATATTGGAGACGTTTCGTATCGTTTGGCGTTGCCATCAAACATTTCAAATGTCCATGATGTCTTTTATGTATCCATGTTGCGGAGGTATGAGCCGGATCCATCTCATGTGATCGATTGGTCGAATATGGAGCTTGAAGCCAATGTGTTATACGAAGAGAAGTCGATTTGTTTCTTTGATTCGAGAGAACAAGTGCTTCGAAGCAAGACCATTCCGTTGTTGAAGATTTTGTGGAGCAATCACGGTGTCCAAGAAGCGACTTGGGAACGGGAAGACGAGATGCGTAGTAAATACCCGGAATTATTTTGATTTCTATTTGTTTTGGGTTAGACTCGTATTGATATTTTATACTCTTATCTTAGATAATTTCGGGGACGAAATTCTTTTAAGGTGGTTGAGGTGTCACGACTCGTATTTTTAAATTTTATTTTCGGAATTTTATTCGTAATTAAAATCGATTGATAAATTTTGCTATGGCTTCCTTGAATTACATTGACGCTTGGAATTAGGTTTTAGATTCCTTCTTGATTCATCTATATAGTTCGGGTTTGGTTGGGAGTGTTTCGGGGAAGTTCTGGGAGTTCTTGGCATGAAAATATCATCACAGGAGGAGTTTGCATCGGTGCAAGAAATTCTTGCATCGGTGCATAAACCCACTGTAATCTTTGGAGCAAGTTTGCATAGGTGCAGAAAATGCTTGCATAGGTGCAAAGGTTTTCTATTGGATTTTTGAGCTAGTTTGCACCGGTGCAGAGAAAAGTTGCACCGATGCAAAGTGCCTAGAATTGGCTCATTAAGGGTAATTTTGGTATTTGTCTATGGGGGAGTATATAGGGGTCCCTTATTTCGAACTTGGGCATCCTCTCCATCATTTTAACAAACCCTAGCCTCACTCACACTCTCTCTACCTCCATAACCATTCTCTCTCTTCTCTCTAAGATTTAGAGCCCTCCTAAGCTTTGGTTGAAGTTTCAGCAAGGAGAAACGTTGTTCCTCGCGACGAGAGCTTTCCGGCAAGCTACATATCGAATTCATTCATTGAAGTTCAAGTCCTAAGGTTTGGTTGAAGCTCCATTGAGGTAGGATATGTTTATCTCTAGTATGGTTCTTGATTGTACTTCCATTCCTCTCCCTATTGAATGGTTACACTTTAGTCAATTTCATATGAAATTAGTATGGACTAGGGAGTTGAATAATGAAATTGGTGGTGTGTTTGTAGTATCTAGGGATGTCTCCTACTATTCCTAGATTCAATTTCATGTGTTGAGCATTGTGTTGAAAATCCCCAAATTTGCATAAACCCTAATTTCTACATTTGGGGCTTTTGGTCAATTGAAGGTCATATGTTTAAATTGAGTTGATATTCATGCAATTGGTCATATTTGATGTGTATTCAATGCATTAGTCACATTGGTCATGTGTGGTGAACATGGGTTGCATATTGGTTCAATTATCGTATTGTTAAGTCATGAACGAAATAAATAGAAGTGATGACCCTCGTATGAAATTGGCTAGCATTGGCTAGGAATTAATACATGAACAAATCAAATTGACTTGACATGATAAATTACGCGAACGACGTGATTGGCTAGCTTTGGCTAGGTGATATGACAACGATAGGGGTTGACTTGTATTGTATACGGGAACAGACTTATGACGGGGTTCCCAAGATGGTCACGTCATCCACGACATTGTGCACAATGGGGATATCTTGGCCCTCCCAGCGATTACTTGGGGAATGACGGAAAGGAATGGTTAGTGGGTTTGGCCACCTACTAAACCAACCCTACCCTATCTACGTTACTTGACACAACAATAGATAGAAATGGGATAACATGGAATGGACTTATGACGGGATTCCATGGAGTATCCATAATATGAAACGTAAGGAATGAAATAAATAGGATAACTTGGAATGGACTTATGACGGGATTTCAAGCGGTATCCATTGTATGAAATCGAAATTAAAATGGTGAACTTATACATGTGTATCATGGGAAGAAGTGGTAATTCATATGCATACCTGTTGGGTACTTGGTTTAGTGGTCCTTGTTGATATATCTTGCATATGGTTAGCATGGTTGGAGTCACATGATAGTAGTTGGATCATTTCCATTGTTTATATCTCATACATATGTATGTGTTGCATGTTCTACCTTCACACACGAGTTCACGTCAGTCTTGGACATGCTAGATGATAGATATTTTCTACTTTGGCGTGATACGCACTTTTTTTACCTCCACATGTGTTGATCCCTCCCTTGGAGGATGTGGTGCATAGCTTGCTTTTGGAAGATTTTTGGAAGAAATCCCTTTTCTCTTTTATGTTCATTTAGGCTCCTTTGAGCTTGTAATAGAGTAGGAGGTTGTAAAACTTTAAATTGTACTTCTCTTTCTCTCCTTACTCTATGGTTTGTTGTACCTTTATTTCTTTATCATTCATGCCTAGATTTTCATGCTTGTGCGGTTGGGTTATATGTTGGTACTTAGTTATCTCTCTATAAATCTAATTTCAAAAAAATTGGTTTGAAAATCTGGGGCGTGACATGATGTGTCAAGGGGACTTCCTTGACAAAAATGTTAACGAGGCCATGGATTTCTTTGATCACTTGGCAGAAAAACGTCCAAACTTGGGATAACACAGATCTGAATGATAGGTCGAGAGGAGCTAGCTCCTCTAATCCTACTTCTAGGGGAAATACACTTTGCAACTCCCCGATGAAATTTCAATGGCCCCAAGAAGGGAGGAGTCTTGTTCCATCTGTGACACGGCTGACCACACCACACATCAATGCCCAACAATTCCTACTCTCAAGGAATTACTCAATGAACTAAACACGATCAGCTACATTAACCAACAATAAGCACCACCACCACCAAGGAAACCATTTAACAATCCATATTATGAATCATATAATCTGGGTTGGAGAAATCATCCCAACTTTGGACGGAGAAATGAAAACAATGCGGGACCGTCCTATCCTCAACAAAATCAATATCAAAATTAAGGACCGTCCCATCAACATCAAAACCAACCACCACAACAAAATCTTTACCAATCCCCGCCCAAATGGAACTTGGAAGACACACTCCATCAATTCATGCAATCAACCAATCAATTTATGCAAACAACCAATCAATCAATTGTGGACTTAAAGATGCAAATAACCAAAGTGACAACATCGCTCGGTGTCCTATAATAAGATAAAGTGAAATTTCTCACTCAACCACAAGATAATCTGAAAGGACAACTTTGTATTGGAAGTTCAAATGAGGAAGAGCAAAATTTGGAATAAATGAAAGAATCACCACCCTAAGGAATGGAAAAATCATTAACAAAGAAATCCCTCCATGTGATTCAAAATCCAACACTTATCATGGAGAGGAAACAAAAAATGAGAGAGATGCTAATGAAAATTTGACAATGCAAACAAAAGGGGACACAAACTCCAAAGAGGCAAAGTCTAATTTGGCACCTTTCCCATAAAGATTGAAGCCTCTACAAAAGTTCAATGCCTACAATGAAATCTATGAACTATTCAAACAAGTGAAAGTCAACATCCCCTTGCCTGATACAATCTGTTAAGTCCCATCTTACACTAAATTCTTAAAAGATCTTTGCATCGTCAAGCGTAAGTTGAATGTTTAGAAAAAGGCTTTTCCTGTCGAAAATTTGATCTCTCTTTTAAAGGCTGAAACTCCTCCTAAGTACAAAGATCCCGGATGTCCTACCATTTCCATAACTTTAGGGGACACTAAGATTGAATATGCATTACTTGAATTGGGGGCAAGTGTCAATATATTGCCATATTTGGTGTACGAATAACTTGGGTTAGGAGAGTTGCAACCCCATCCATAACTCTCCAATTAGCGGATATAAGTGTGAAGGTACCAAGGGGATGCCGTTTTGATGTCATTGTGCAAATTGAAAAGTTCAATTTCCCCATTAACTCGGTGGTGCTTGACACACAACATGTGGCCAACCTTGTGGCCCAAATCATGGTGATTTTGGGACGTCCATACTTAGCTATGGCTAACACTCAAATCAATTGTAGGAATGGAGTCATGCACCTTACTTTTGGCAAATTGACTTTGGAATTAAACATTTCTAATGTGTGTCGACAACCCGGAGATGATGAAGAAGTCCAAGAAGTGAACTTTGTTGAAACTTTGGGTTATTGCAGAAGCAATTTCATTAGTGACCCACTTGAGTCTTTTTTGGTTAATTTCGGGGTGAATGACCATGTTCCTTCCCCCAAGGAGTTGTAGTATGTTGGGTATTTGGAAGATTTGAATGTTGTGGAAAAAATGGATGGGATCAACAATTTGATGAACTAGGAGTTTTTGAGAATCCCAATGTGTCATCCAGTGTCGGGCCTTCCAAACTTGAGCTGAAACAATTACCTTCAACATTGAAGTATGCATTTTAGGGGCCAATGAGATCTACCCGGTGGTGACTTCTTCTAGTCTTGAGCATGCGCAAGAGACTAAGATGTTGGAGGTGTTGAAAACTCACAAGGATGTCATAGGGTGGACATTAGCGGATATTCAGGGTATAGGCCCTGCCCTTTGCACACACCGGATCTATCCCGAGGATGATATAAAACCCTCTAGGAAACCACAATGTTGTTCAAATTTCAATGTAAAAGATGTGATTAGGGCCGAGGTATTGAAATTGCTTGATGTTGGCATTATTTACCCTATTGTGGATAGCAAGTGGGTAAGTCTCATCCAAGTGGTGCCTAAAAATACGAAAGTGATCGTATTCAAAAATGAAAAGGATGAGTTGATCCCCACCCGGGTTGTTACCGGGTGGTGCATTTTTATAGACTACCGGAAGTTGAACATATGTACTAGAAAGGACCACTTTCCCTAGCGAGACATGCCTTTTATTGCTTTCTTGATGGATATTCTGGTTATAACCAGATCGAAATTTTCTTTGAGGACCAGGACAAGACCACTTTTACTTGCCCACTTGACACATTCTCTTATTGGCGGATGCCATTTGGCCTTTGTAATGCTCCTGGGACCTTCCAATGTTGAATGATGGGCATATTCAGTTACACGGTAGAAAAGACCATCGAGATGTTAATGGACACCTTTTTAGTGTTTGGTAATACGTTTGAGGATAGTTTACGCCACTTAGAAAGTGTGTTGGTGAGGTGTGAAAGAAAAAGACTAGTTTTAAACTGGGAGAAGTGTCATTTCATGGTCACTTTGGGAATTGTGTTGGACCACATTGTTTTGGCTTAGGGAATCGAAGTAGATCAAGCAAAAATTGGTCTTATCTCCAATCTACTAGTTCCCAAATGTGTTAAGGATGTATGATCTTTCCTCGATCATGTGGGATTTTACCGTACGTTCATAAAGGATTTTTGTGGCGCCCTCACCCGAATTTCAACAACAGGAGAAGCATTTTAATATGAAATTCCTTTCTACAACTACAAACATCCATGCAAAAAGGAAATACAAACGATTGCACAACCCGACAATCTAGTAGTGTCATGTGTCCATTGTTACAACATTTGCAACACTTGTAAATAATTACATCTACAACATTTTTTACTCTTCGAAGGACTCATAGTGGACCAACTCAATATTCATCTGTCACCTGGCATTCCAAAGGAAAACCAGAGTGGGTAAGATACATGCATTTGAAATATGATTACATGAGTTAAAAAATTAACATCAACAATCAAGTGGCAATTAAAAAGTAAATCATGCTGATACAAGACAAGATCAAGCAATAAACAATCAATGGTTAGGTGTCACGGGATTAATGTTACTCGTCAAGGAAACTAATGCACCTCTCCACACTACACGAAGCATAATAAGTACGAAATACATATCACTCAGCAACTAATGCAGGTCCTATCACTCTATATCGACATATATAAGCACGAAGCAAGCACGAAGAAACTCTACTATTAATCATAGTGCAAATATGTATCTAACCAACTCACTCCTTGTGAAAAGGATTTTATCAATTCTAAGGTCCTTTGCCTTTTTTCGAGCTAGCAACTGTCATTCACTCAAATTTTAGTCTCCAATGACAATATATAAATAAAACAAGCAATAAAATAAATCCATTTATTTTCCTTAATTTTATTACTGTTTATCTTTAATTTAATATTAATTTTATTTTCCATTTTTTCCTTACTGGCAAAAACCCATCAGACCTTTTGTATATCGATATACGTTTTCCATATATCGATATGTGCTTTGCATCTTACCAATCGATATACAATCCTTAAGTTCACATTTCGATATATATATAAAAAAAATAGCACTTCCTGTCAAGACCGGTTCCGTGAGGTTAAAATACGGACCAAGCTTTTCTGGTCACTTCCTGATCAAATTTTCACAATCCGAACTGACTAATGTGTTTAGAAGGTATTTTTAGAGTCCCTGTAAAAAAAGGTCAAAAATATAATCGGGAAGGCCTTCGGCCGAGCAAGTTTTATACAGACTGTTTATTACAGTTTCATGAAAAAACTGTCCAGACGAATCCCTCCCCGTTTATTTTTTTAATATTTCTTACAGGAACCCTTATCAACACGTTTTAAAGACATTGAATGGTTCGGATCATGAAAATTCGATTTATAAATAATGGTCCTGATTTAGTTCTGACCAAACCGGTCCTGATAGGAAGTTTCTCTCTCTCTCTCTCTCTCTATATATATATATATATATATATATA
>NMUG010011203.1:0-10701 GCA_002855965.1 Monotropa hypopitys
CGGCTCCACGTGTCTTGATCCCACTGTCTCTTAGATATTCCTCAGCAATGCTATCTGCATCAGATTCCTAGCAAATCCATGTCTTGGTTTCTGGGTATGTTGGATTATGCCTACCAATCATTGATTGGTGTGCGTATTGGGTGATCTCTTCGTCAGTTTTTTTTTTCTATTAGCAATTGGTAGTGGTTGATTGCCTCTTCATTTGTCCGTACCATGACTGAGGCCAAATCCCACTCTATAGTTCTTGGTAGTTCGTCGGGATCATCTCATTTTTGCACTCATTGTAAGGGGACTAGTCATACGATGGAGTACTGCTATGACTTGTATGGTTTTCCTCATGCTCGTCAGGATGCTATCTCTGAAGATGCTAGACAGAACACTCTGACTTCTTCCGACATTATGATTACTATTTCAGCCAAGGAGTACTAATGCCTTGTGTCACTTCAGTCTTCTGCTCAAGGATCCTCCACAGTCAAGTTTACTCAGATAGGTCCCTCCATTGCTTGTGTTGCATCTTCTTTTCCTCCTTCTCATTGGGTTATCGATTCTGGTGCTACTAATCATATGACTGTTACTACTAAATTCTTTTCTGTTTGTCAGTACATTGATAAACCATCTCATGTTACCTTAGCAGATGGCCCCACCACTAAAGTTCTGGGTTTGGATTATGTACCTGTCCCTTCGTCTCTTACATTAAATTTTGTGTTACATGTTCCTCGTTTACCTTTTAAACTTGTGTTTGTGTGTCAACTTATAAAATCCTTAAATTGCTTCATCGCATTTCTTCCTCACGGTTGTGTTTTCGAGATCTCAAGAAGGGGAGGACGATTGGTGTGTTTCGTTCTGATAATGCACGTGAATACTTTCAGAGTACTTTGTCCAAGTTTTTTTTATAATCGTAGTATTTTTCATCAGTCCTCCCGCTTGGACTCCACAACAAAATGGAGTTTTCGAACGCATAATTTGACATTTATCAGAAGTTATGTGTGCAATGTTATTTCAAATGCAAGTTCATCGACCTTACTGGAGTGGTGCAGTTCTTACCGCGTGTTATTTGATAAATCGTATGCCTTCTACAGTTCTTAAGGGTCAAATACCTCATACAATCATGTTTCCTGGTAAGCCTTTCCACTTATTACCCCCTCGGGTTTTTGGGTGCACGTGCTATGTTCATGCCCTTGATCCTCACCGGAGTAAACTGGACTCTAGATCCATTAAGTGCATTTTTCTTGGTTACTCTTGCACTCAGAAAGGATATAAATGTTACCATCTTTACGCCGTCATTTTGTGTGTGTTGATATCACATTTAATGAGCTCCCTTTTTATTCAGAACATGTCACTCCCAATGATTTGCTTGCATCTGAGTCGGTGTTCCCTAGCCCGTTCTCCCAAACCATTATAGGTGTATGTTCGCCATTCAAAACATCCACCCATCTCATCTCATTATGTGCCCGAGCCATCTCAGTCAGCAGGTCCACCTCCGCCCACTACTACGTTTTCCCCTCCGTCACCAGATCCAGATACCCTTCCTATTGTTCTGCGCAATGGCAATCATACTTGCACTTCTTATCCTATTGCTTGGTTTGACTCCTATGATCACCTATCTCGGTCCTTTCGTGCTTTTAATACTACTAATTCCTCTTTTTCTGTTCCTGCCATTGTTAAAGAGGCTTTGTCACTGTCTGAGTGGCCGACTGCTATGGAGGATAAAATGTCTACTCTTTATAATAATGGCACACAGGAGTTAGTTCCTCTTCCTGTTGGTAAGACCATTGTTGGCTGTCATCGGGTATTCACTGTCAAGTATCTTCTTGGTGGTACTGTTGAGTGCCACAAGGCTCGCCTGGTTGCCAAAGTCTACACTCAGATTTATGGTGTTCATTACTCTGAGACATTCTCTCTAGTTGCCAAGCTTAGTTCTGTTCGGATTCTTATTTCGCTTGCCGCCAATCTTGGTTGGTCATTGTTCCAGCTGAATGTCAAAAATGTCTTCCTTCATGGTCATCTCCAGGAGGAAATCTAAATGGAGCAACTCCATGGGTTCGTTGCTCAGGAGGAGGAGCATAAAGTGTGTCATCTTCGCAAAGCACTTAATGGGCTCAAACAGTCCCCTATAGCATGGTTTGGCAAGTTTAGTGATGTATTTTAAGATATGGCATGCATCACAGTCAGTCTGATTACTCTGTGTTCTCTCTCACTTAATATTGAGGGAATGATTGTTGATTGTCTACGTGGATGACGATATTATTACTGGTGATGACCAGCGAGGTATTGATAAACTCAAACTCTTCTTACATCAGCAGTTTCATACTAAGGATTTGGGAAAACTTTGGTATTTCTTAGGTATTGAAGTGGCATAATCCAAAGAAGGCATCAATACTTCTCTATTCAAAAGTATCAAGGCGATGGATCCACCCACATTTACCGGGACCAGAGGAGAGGAAGATGCTGAGAATTGGATAACGAAGATCAAGCAGATCTTCGATATCATGGAGGTGACTGATGATGATAAGTTCAGATTAGCTACGTTTATGTTATCTGAGAAGGCCCATCATTGGCGGAAGTCTGCAAAGAGAGTGTTGATGGCAGCTCCAGCGGGGCAGATGCGAGAGTGAGTTTGGGTAATTTCGAGAAGGCCTTTAATGAGAAGTACTTTTCTCTATTTTATCAGAGTGAGAAGAGAAAAGAGTTCTTGTTGTTGGAGCAAGGAGCTAGGTCGGTTGATGAGTATGTGGCCAAATTTATAGCATTGTCTCGTTTTGCGCCACTTATGGTTAGCACGGAGCAGTCTATGTGTGAGAAATTCCAAATGGGATTAAATTACTGAATTCAACCTCGAGTTGCGATGTTTCAAGAGCAAAACTTCAAACAGATGATTGTAAAATCTAAGATTGCAGAGGAGATAGAGAAGGCTGGTGGCAGAAGGGAACAATACAAAAAAGGCTTGGACCAGCAACCAACCGCAGCAGAGGGGGTCTAGCAGTAAACCACCGAGAGGAGGTGGTCAGAGTTCGTAGTATAGTAGAGGAACTGTGCAGACAGTTAGGCAGGCGTTTGGTAGAGGGCAAAGTTATAGTGAACAAAGGAGAAGAGCATCGAGCTAGCAGCAGCGGAGTCACTCAGGCAGAGGATCTCAGGGATCCCGGTTATCTGAAGTGAGATGTTTTTATTGCAATCAGATAGGGCATTATGTCAGAAATTGTGCGGAGGGATCATTTGTCTGTTTTTATCGTGGCCAGTCGAGCCATATGCAGTGGGAGTGTCCCCAGACCGCAGTAGAGGCGTCGTCGGTGGGCAATGCTTCTACTAGAGGCAGAGGAGCAGATGGCAGTTCCAGAGGGAGAGGTTCAGGTCAGCCGTTAGCTACAGCAAGACAGGGCCAAGTGTTTGCCATCACAGAGTAGGAGGCGCGGGCATCACGCGTTGTTACAGGTACGCTTCTTGTTGCAACCAGTTGTGCTCATATCTTGATTGATCCAGGTTCTACTCATTCATTTGTGTCATTTACTTATGTTGGAAATTTGGGTAGACCATTATCAATATTAGAGCATGAGTTATCTATATCAACTCTGGTTGGGGAAGGAATTGTTATCAATGCCGTATATAAGGACTGTGATGTCCATATTCATGTTTGGGAGTTGTTAGTAGATTTGTTGCCTCTGGATATGCGACATTTCAACGTGATCTTGGGAATGGATTGGTTATCTAATAATCATGCTACGATTGATTGTTTCTGCAAAGAGGTAACATTCCATTTACCAAATCAACTGCCTTTTATATTCTATGGAGATAGGAAAGTTATTCTGACTAGTCTCATCTCGGCAATAGGGGCGAGAGAATTGTTGAGGAATGGTTGTCAGGGATTTCTGGCTCACGTTGATACCAGAATATCTAGTCCTCATATTGGTGATAAACCAATAGTATATGAGTTTTCTGATGTGTTTCCGGAGGAGTTTCCAGGAGTGCCAGTTGATCGAGAAATAGAATTCATCATTGAGTTGTTGCCAAGAGTGGCTCCTATTTCTATTTTACAATATAGAATGACATCTAGGGAATTGAAAGAGTTGAAGATTCAACTTGAAGATTTGCTGAATAGAAGCTTTATTAGACCAAGTGTGTCCCCATGGGGAGCACCGGTTTTATTTGTGAAGAAGACGGATGGGAGTATGAGGATGTGTATTGATTATCGACAGTTAAATAAGGTGACGATTCGGAACAAATATCCTTTGTCAAGAATTAATGATTTATTTGATCAGCTTCAGGGAGCTACAGTATTTTCAAAGATTAATTTGAGATCCGGCTATCATCAGTTGAAAGTCAGAGAGAGTGACATATCTAAAACTACTTTCTGTACGATATATGGTCATTATGAGTTTGTGGTATTGCCATTTGGGTTGACGAATGCTCTTGCGGCATTCATGGATTTAATGAACCGAGTGTTCAAGTCGTATCTTGATTCTTTCATCATAGTCTTCATCGATGATATTTTGATCTATTCTCGGAGCATAGAGGAGCGTATAAGTCATTTGCGATTGGCTCTGCACGCGTTGCGAGAGAAGAAGTTGTTTGGGAAATTGAGTAAATCTGAGTTCTGGCTGGATAGAGTGGTATTTTGGGGGCACGTGATTTCTGATGATTGTATCATGGTTGATCCGAAGAAAATTGAAGTAGTAGTGAATTGGGAGAGAGCGACTAACGTGACTGAGATTAGAAGTTTTTTGGGTTTAGCTGGGGTATTATTGGCAGTTTGTGCAAGATTTCTCTATATTGCCAAACCATTGAGCCAGTTGACCAGGAAAGAAACAAAGTTTGTATGGTAAAACCAGTGCGAGCAGAGTTTTCAGGAGTTGAAGGGTAGATTGGTATTTGTGCCGGTACTAACTATTCCTTCAGGATCAGGATATTTTGTGATCTACAGCGATGCTTCTCATCAAGGATTAGGGTGCGTGTTGATGCAGCACGGGAGAGTAATAGTTTATGCTTCGAGACAGCTTAAACCCCATAAACGCGCCTATCCGACTCATGATTTGGAGTTAGCAGCTATTGTGATTGCTCTCAAGCAGTGGAGGCATTACATATATGGTGAGACCTATGAGATCTATACAGATCATCAAAGTTTAAAATATTTATTTACTCAGAAGGAGTTGAATCTGAGGCAGAGACGGTGGATCGAGTTAATAAAGGATTATGATTGCACTATCCTTTATCACCCAGGGAATGCTAATGATGTAGTCGATGCGTTGAGCAGAACATCTTCCGGGAGATTATCACATTTGAGAGGTGATGGGGTAAAATTCTATTCTGATTTGAGAATCCTAAGAGCTGAGTTGGGGATGAGAGAGGATGGAGCGATATTGACGACTTTGAGATTGAAGCCGCTTTAATCGAGAGAATCCAAGGAGCTCAGAATTTGGATCTTGCATTAGTCAAAATCATGGATGAGGTCAGAGGTGGTGTGCGTTCGGATTTTATTCTCCGAGAAGATGGGATTTTGTTATTCGGGACTTGCTTGTGTGTACCTAATGACAAAGATCTTAAGAGAGATATTAGATGAGGCTCACGGTTCTACCTATGTTATGCATCCAGGTAGTACTGTTGTATCGGCATCTACGAGAGCATTATTGGTGGTCTGGGATGAAAAGGGATATTGCTAAGTTTGTATCTAGATGTATAGTTTGCAGCATGTGAAAGCAGAGCATCAATGTCCATGTGGACTATTGCAGCCTTCGCCAATTCCTGAGTGAAAATGGGATCATATTACGATGGATTTTGTTTCCAGGTTGTCATGTACGCAGAGAGGGAATGATTCAATATGGGTAATTATTGATCGGTTAACAAAATCAGCTCATTTTCTAGCGGTTAAAACTACATACATTCTTGATAGACTAGCTCAGGTATATGCTGGGAGGAAGTGTAGATCACCCGTGTGTTGGATAGAGACAGGAGAGAAAGTTATTTGGACTAGAGATTGTCCAAATAACGGCCGATAAAATCAAAGTTATTCGAGATAAACTTAAAATTGCTCAGAGTTGGCAAAAGAGTTATGCCGACATCAGGAGAAGGAATTTAGAGTTTGAGAAAAGGGGATTTCGTAATCCTTAAAGTATCTCCTTGGAAGGGTATCATGAGATTTGGTAAGAAGGGAAATCTTAGCCCTCGGTATATTGGTCCATTTTAGATCATAGAGCGAGTCGGTGCTACAGCATATTGCCTGGATTTACCATCCAATTTGTCACAGTTGCACAATGTGTTTCACGTGTCGGTGCTCAAGAAGTATATACATGATCCATCGCATGTCATATCTGTGGAGCCAGTAGAGATTAGAGAAGAGTTATCTTACATGGAGCGGTCAGTTCAAATTATGGATAGAAAAGAGCAAGTGTTTCGCACGAATACCATTCCATTGGTTAAAGTGTTGTGGTGAAGTCATTCGGTAGAAGAAGCCACGTGGGAAGTTGAGGAGAGTACGAGGAAATCTTATCCGTATCTATTCGATTCAGGTATTCTTATAAATTTTGGGACAAAATTTCTTTAAGTGGGATGAGTTGTGAGACTTGCATCTTATTTATGCATTATTATGAGTTAATAAAATCAGTAAGAGAATAAAAAGAATTAAAAGGAGTAAATTCCAAAATTTGGGCTAAAATAAAGACTAAAAAGAATTAATAAGGCTATTATAATAGTTAAATAAATTATAAGTCTTACTTATAAAAATGAAAAGAAATGAAGGGGGTAAGTGTAAATAGACATAATTTATGCAAAAGGATTTTCGTGAGAGCAGGATTAGGTAACAGCTGATGCAGCGTGGAAGAATGGAGAAATGTGTGCTGCAACATATACGTGGATGAAATGCTACAGCAACAAGATACGTGAAGAGAAAGACATAGATGCAGCAAGTCACATGTGGAGGAGAGAGAGAGAGAGAGAGAGAGAGAGAGAGAGAGAATTGGGGTGTGCGTGTAACCCATGGACTTTGCATGTGTAATTCACTTAAAGAATATCTAGGAGACGTATTGACTATATCAAAATTCAGTCAGAAAATAATTGAGAGGGAGAGAGAGATAGCAACGATAGAGAGAGAAAGGGAACACTCTGTGAGAGAAGAAACTAAAAGATACACTCAGGAAACAGAGGGGTCATCGTGAGAGAGAGAGGACCACAGAACTCAAACAATTAAGGAAGAATATTAGAACAGAAGGAGGAAGAGAAACGAGGAGGAAGAAACCAAACTCAGTTCATGAAATCAAACCAATTCAAACCGAATTCAAGGTAAAACTCACTCCAAATTTATTCATTTTAATTGAGAAACTAGTGTAAGAGATTATCATGTTAATTTAGAATCGAAAAACATGAGAAAACATGAAAAATGAGGAAAATCATGAAAGCGCAGTCAGAGAATTTGGGTCAGAGACCCTGGTTACCGGTAACCTCATTGAGCTGGTTATCGGTAACCTGTGCATTTTTCTTTTAAAGAAGATCTCTGGTTACCGGTAACATGATCAGAGCTGGTTATCGGTAACGTGATCTGAGCTGGTTATCGGTAACCTGGCAGAGCATGTTGTAGTAAACCCACTCAAGCACTTGTCTTGTGGAACCCACTCTTTTGCATGTCCCACGTATGTACATTTTCTGACGGGCTCCATATGATGATGTGCTTGAGTGGGTCTTGCAAGGGACAAGCACTCCTTCGTACATCATAAGTTCCAAGGAGGCCAGCAAGGTTGTGCTTTGGCTAACTGGGGAGTTGATGATAATACTCTCGAGTTCTTAGATTTTATTGCACTTGCTAATGTTATTCAGCCTGTTGACTTAAAAGAACAGTGTGGGAACGAAACCTTTCTAGCATTCTTCAGTCAGACTAGTTTTTATCAGAATGGGATACAACTATTACTGCTTTTTAATCCTTTATACCACTTAACACAACTTTTATCCCGATTCATGCACAAATTGTGCAAGAACATACGGATGACAATCCAAACATACAGTTTTGACAAAATAAACTACCTGAAACTCAAAAGTTTACTCCATTTCGTGCGCAAATCACGTGTGATACAAAGCATTATACATAAACAACAGAAAATAAATGAGCTAGCAAGGAAAATTTCAATCAAGGAACCGTAATTATGGGAGATAAACACAGAATTCAATATAGCGATTGATAGTGAGATTTACCAATCTGAGAGTATTGTCGCAGGATGGGGATTTGGGGGCGGAACCATCATGCGAAATATCATCGGCGGACGCAATTGATACAGGAAACAAAAGGAGGATGCAGAATGTCGTGGTTATTGCTATACGGCGGAGGACGAGAAGTAGGTGCTGAGAACACACGATCGCCATGGACATTTCCCTTGCTATTTGGCTGCTATCAAAGGCTGCTAAATGCTAAGCCCAAAATGCCAAATATTCACATTCATAAATGCAACATACTAACAAAATAAGTAAAGTTATAAAAGAAAAATATAGGGTTATTCTATATACAATCACCAAAATACTGAATATAATCTGTTTTCCAAATACAGTCCACTAAAAAATTGTATTTTTTAAGATTGCTAAATATAATCCACTTTGGACAGAAACTACTGAACGACATAGGGTAGTTCGGAAGTTTGTGTCCGAATGGTTCGACAAATTTCAGAAGTTTATGTCTGAATGCTTCAAAAATTGTCCGAAAATGTCATTTCAAATCATGGATAAAAATGTCCAAACCAAGGAGGGAAAGCCACTCGAGGAACTCGCAACCGGTTCCCCGATACTACGCAACCAATTCTCGCATCAGCCTGGAGTGTCCGGAACCCTTTCCCCAAGCTGGTTCCCACCTGCCTCGCAACCGGTTGCGAGACCCCAATAGCCTTTTTCGGGAGTTAAGTTGGAGATGTTCTGGTATTTTCCCATCAACTTTAACATTTTCTATATGCGTGCAATGTCCTAATTCAACCTCATAACATTATCTCCTTCTTCTCTTTACCTCCTTCTCATTTTCCCTTTAAACATTCTCTCCTTCTCTCTAAGCTCAAAGTGATTTGGTTGGGATTTTAAAAAAATCCCAAGGTTTAACGTCGGATTACTCTTAAAGACCTTCCCCGCGACGTGCATAGTTGGTGCAACTCTTGGTAACCCCTCACCTAGAGTGTAGACGTTTTGCTTCTAAGAGGTAAAGTATCCTAACCATTTGATACATATGTATGCATATCTCTCTCCCTCCCTCTTTAATTACGTCAAATCCATAGTTGATGCAAGTAGGTTGTGTCTCGGGTCTTGATTGAGTTTGAAATCGTGTCTAGGAGTTGTTGCAGGGGTTGTATGGACTTCTTAAAGTGTCAATTTTATATCCTCGTGATTTGATTTTAAACCCCAAAATTTTATAAAAATCATAATTTGACTTGATTTTTGGAAATTGGGGATTTGGGAAATTTGGCGTGGGATTGTGAAATTGACAATCTATTATACAAGGCACATAAGTGTTTGTCCCTGGGATATTCACATCCCTTAGATTTGAGATTCGATGGATCAGATTTAACCACTTAAACACATACAAACCAGTCACAGATTTAAAGGTTGAGATTCATTCACATTTTGATCCAATGACTCAAAAGCATTTTGTACACATTTTATGTTAACTCACGTTTACACACAATCCTTACTCACACCCCACCGCCCAAAGCACATGATGTTCTCTCGATACATGCATACCTCTGTCAAAACCAATACATACCTCTGTCAAAACCAATACATGTCTCTGTATCCATTTCAAATCCAATACACGCACACCTCTATGCATTCTCTCTCTCCCGTCTGCCTACCTCTCCCCAACAACGACTCTCTCTCAGACCACCGAGAACCCTCTCCAGCTCACAACATTTGGAGTCTCTCTCAGTGTCAATACCTTCCGTACTCCTTCCCTCTCTATCCTTCCTCAACGGCGTAAAAACACAGTCAAGTTATGAAATCGACGGCGATGATGACGACGATGACGACGGCGATGAACGTCGTTTGCAAACAAAGATGAAGATGAGGGCCACAAAGATGTGGGCGATGTAGATATGGGTGATGTAGATGAGGGCGGTGTAGATATGGGCGACGTAGATGAGGGCGACGTAGATGAGGGCGACGTTCACGGCGAAGATGAGGGCGACGCTCACGCTACAAATGACATTCACGGAATAAGTCCGCCATTATCGACCTGAACCCTCGCCAACGACCACGCCAAGGACCACCATCCCCAATCGCCTATCACCCACATATTGAATCCCGACCATTGCCTCGTCCAACGACTATCGCCTACAACATCGCTACCCCCAACCCCAACCTCGAGACCCTTCCCCTCTCTCTCCAGCTTAAGTTTAAGTAAATGGGATGTAAAATCAATCATCTTATCCATGGTGATCATTCTGCTTATTGTGAGTGTTGTCCCTTAATTTTTTGATGATCATTTTAATTGAATTATTTATACGCACACAATTTAATTTTACAAATACTTATTGATTTAATTGTCAATTATTCTAAATGAATAATTCATCTCATTAATATAGATAATGATTAATCAAATTGAGTATTTCAATTCATGATATTAATGTTTAATTGTAAAATTAATCTTGTGATTAATTTTTGTTATATCTTGAATTCATCAATTAATGCTTTTAGTAATTTAATCTTGATTAAATTATGTTAATTATGATTTATCCAATTGTTATCAAATGA
>NMUG010011204.1:0-10700 GCA_002855965.1 Monotropa hypopitys
CAGATAATGTGTGATTAAAACAAAATTCAACCAACCTTGTTATCCATTCATTGCAGCAGCTGCATATATAACCCTGTATCCTTAAAACAAAATTCAACATGGGTAACGTTTTAAAAAAATGGTATAACTCATCATTGAGGGGCTCACACTGCCGCTACTCAGAAGCACGTGAGGGAATAAATTCAAATTTACCTAGCAGTCCATAGGTACGTGACCTCGCATGTACACTAAGCACCTGGTGAAATCTCTAGGACTTCGTCTTCAGTAGATTTCAATCATATGCCAACAATGTCTGAAACTTACCCATGCATGCTCTGCTACCACTGGAGATACACTCGTGGGTGTTGGGTAACGTTTTCATTTGTATTGTTGCATGGTATGAAAAACAATATGAAGAGAAAAATTAAGTATAATGTCTTATAATTATACTTTGTCCCGAGTTTTATTTTTCATTTAAAACAGAATAAAGACGTTGTTTTACGGTTGAATATGCATCTGTAAATCTTATAATTACGTTTTAGCTATTTATAATTAATTAAGAGTTTAAGAGGAAGAAATTAATTATTAGAAATATGTTAGGAATTCATAGGATCGAATAAAATGTAGCGGGAGAGTTTAGTGATTTTTGAAAATAAGAATGGAATTTTTAAAATTTTTAAAGAATGAATGAATTATAAAATCAAACGAAAATGCGTACTTGTCGTAACTATGGTGTACCCTTCTACATCATAGCATAACCAAAAGTTTAATTAAATTTCATTAATAATATCAATCTTTTCCCAAAATAAAATTAAAAGAAAAGAAGAAAAAAATAAGAAAAATCAAAAAGAAAATAAAAAGAAGAGAGAGAAGGAGAAAGGAGAGAGGAGAGAGGAGGAATCGCCTGAGAATCCGACTCTGTCAATGAGCAAACTAACGTCAGAACTATAAGGTAAGAACATCGCAACAATTCTATTGATATATATAATGACTATTGAAACTTAGAAATCGATTACAAATCTAAGTTTAGGGAAAAAATTAGGAAATTATGAATTAAGCGAATTAAATAAGTTTTGATTCAGTTTAAAGTGGTTCTAGGTCGAGTGTAGGTAGTATATGCTAGTATTGACCATAGGATATCGAGAAAAGCATGTTTTGGGGTCTGAATCAAGGATCTCCAAATTGAAATTCGACAGTCTTACTTGCTGTTCTTCACGACTGCCCTACGGGTACTGGTCCCCCGTACCGTTGGGGACCGGTCCCTCTTTGAACAGTAAGGTTTTTTTCCCAGTGGGTACCGGTCCTACGTACTGTTGGGGACCGGTCCCGCTTTGAATAGTAAGGTTTTTTGCCCAGTGGGTATCGGTCTCCCTTACCATTGGGGACCGATCCCTCCAGCCATTTTCTGCATATTTTGAGGGCCAATCAAAAAGTGTGCCCCAACCTCCGAAAAATGTAGGAAAGTGTAAAGAAAGCCTAATTAGGCATAAAGCCAAGGTTAAAGAATCTAAAGACTTTGGGATAAGAAAATTAATAAATAAACAAATTAAGGAAAGTTATTTAGAATGTTCCCTAAAATAATTATATCGTTATTGTATGATTTTCAGGACCCTGTATCATACCTCACGACTAAGGTGAGTGACATTGTACTTAAATACAATGATTTCCCAATTATCTATGTCTTTCATGGGATTTGTTTTATTAAATATTTTAAAATTTCCATGGATATGAATTATTTGCAAATCTAGTATTGGCCATCAGATTATGTAATACGAGACAATCATATGCTAGAGGGAGATCTGACCTTATGGCCCAATCAGCTAGGGCATTACAATGGCCTAGCGATCTGGCCCTGTTAGTTAAGGGTTATAATTGACTAGCTTAATATCTATAAATAAAAATGGATTAAGCGTCAGACGCCTAGCTAGTCTACTGTGGGTGTCCAATCTATTCTTTTCTGTTCTGATATGGATTATGCTTTGAATGATATGGCATATTATAACATTAAAGGAAGAAAACTATTTTAAAACCCATTTCTGGAAATAAAGCAAGGATTTCATAGAAATAGTAAACCGAATACCCATATTTTCCATGTTCTGGATATGTTATGCTCTGGTTACCAGCTTTATTCTGATTATGACTGTGATTTTGATATGGCACCAACATTTTCTTCATTCTATTACTAAATCAATATAGTATTCGTGGTTTGTCATTTGTCTATGATTCTGTTATGATTTTGTGACTCAATTTATGGACTCAATTATATTTTGAAAATAATGTACTGTTTTATACTTCACTTTCATATCCATGGCATAAAACCTATATTTCTGTGCTACGTCACTCATGCGAGTTTTTAGCTTATTAAAATTTATTTTTTTCAGATGAGAAAGATCAATTTCAGAATCCGTAGATCCTCGTACATATTGAGAAGAGAAGTGCAAATGTAAGTAGAATGTAGTTGTTCTTTTTAGTCGTTTGGTTTGCTCTGAGACATATTTTCTGGGTTCTAATATATAAGGTTTTAGAGTACTATGGTCCATGGACTTGTAACATATTTCAAAGATATGTTTGTTTATATTTTCTTCTGTTGTGTTGTCATCCTCATTTTAGTATTTTATTTAAGTTATGATCTGATATGCCTAAGGTGATTGTGTAATTACTTGGCGCTCTGTCACGATGACCTCAAAGGATGGGTTTGGGTCATGACAAGGTTTAGTGGTATCAGAGCCCAGTTTATCTAAACCTTAGGCTATGTAAGTCCTCGAGTGAGTTATGAAGTGTATAAATTTTACTATATGCAGGAATCACGCTAGTAAGGGCGTATGTGTTCAACTTATGTGATAATTTGTTTTTAGGAACTTTGATGTCTGTATTTGGATGTTATTAGAAGTGCAACTGGCCATCGATACTTTAGTAAATATCAAAAGTGGATACTCTTAGATAAGATAAAATATGAAATGACATTTTCATAAATAAAATAGAATAAGTTGTAAAGTATTTTTAAAAACAAATGTATTAGAGTAGTAGAGAGTCTTAAGATAAGATAAGAATTATGATTATGGATATTTGTTCTGTGAATATTGATCATGGATGACCATGAGGAAGGAAACATAGAGCATCTGTAGGTCCACGAGACGTAACCACAACCACCCGTGGACCAGATAGAACGCATGGAGCAGATTTTGGCAGGTGTGATTGATGTCATTGGAAGAAATAATCATCTAAGAGAATATCAGGTCAGTGTGGGAGATTTTTCGCAAACAAAACCTCATACCTTTGAGTGAGGAATCGATCCGAATAGAGCTTAAGCTTGGGTATTGAGTATGGAAAATATATTTTCGGTGTTACCCTATTCAGAGGCATAGAAGGTGTTTTTGGCCACCTATATGTTCGAAGGGGATGCACGTCGCTGGTGGCTTAACAAAAGGGAGACGGAGCCAAGCATGGAATGGCAAAGTTTTCTTGAAGTATTTTGCGAAAAGCACTTCCCAAAGTCTATCTGGGACAACAAATTCATGGAGTTCATTGCCTTGCAGCAATGGGGTGCCTTTGTGATGTAGCGTGGTATATGGGATAATGGGATATAGAACCAAACCGTTGATTCTGAAGAATGTCTGTATGAATCTCTTCTCTAAACCTTTTGATTCAAGATAATACCAGGAATAAAGGCTCTTCAAATCCTGTTGATTCCGAAGAATACCATGGTTAAAGGCTTCAAACTATCATTGATTCAACGAATAGCGATCGAATGGGAAGAATGAAGGGCAAATGGCACAAGCTCGATTAAGCTTTAAAATTAAAAAAAAAACTATCATCAACTATTACATCAAGGGGTTTGAATAGGAAACCAGAAACCCTAGGGCCTTAACAAATTAGGCCCAAAAGAAAGAGAAATAAAAATGCCCAAAACAAGTTGGGTGGATCTGAAGGAAACGAAAAGACTGGCCCAGAACACAAAGCGGGTCAGTCCTCATCCAAGCTATGTGGCAACACCATAGTATAGGGACCCAGACTAATGCCTCCCAAGAAAAAGCCTTTGCTGAGCTGAATGATCCTTTGCCAAGCAGAGGATTGATGCGCAGAAATGAACGGACCGTCACAACTTTGCCTAGCTGAAAATCAAGTGAACGAACAATGTGTTTTAGCTATCTCAATAGTAAAAAATGATCCTCATAGGGATGTGTATATGGGTGGGTACTTGCTTACCCGGAATGACGCTCAGTCGCGCACAGAATCTCAAAAACTGGACCATGTCTTCAACTCGGGAAGAGTTGTTATACACGTGGTGTGAGGAACCAACCCAGGAAATATGATTTTTAAATAAATAAAATATGGCTTATGATATTTTAGAGATGTCATGAAATGAATTTAAAGTCAATTTGGGCTTAAAAATTAGTTAAAAGGGCAGAATAGTCAAGAAATGAGCATTTGGAGGTCAAACAAAAAGGATTAGAAAGCTACGGACCTAATTGGGATTCGGACGAAGAACCTCGGGTCGGTCTGGTCTGACCCGACCAATGATTGGTGAATGATTGTCTAGGCAAAGACTCTGTCGGACTGTAGAGACTAGTCCCATCCAGACTGACATATCAGACTGACTGACGAGACAAGTCAGCATTGAATTCCAGTTTGTCCTGTACGGCTAGACCTGTAAGTGTTCAGAGTAGATCAGAGGTTGCTTGTGTAGAAGGCATTGATCTAGATGAGATCGCTCGGGCAGAGAAGAAGGCTGCATGTAAGACACCACATACATGACAATAATTGTTCGGTAGAGCTGTGATATGTCAATCCAAACATTAAATATAGCTGGGAACCCTTTTTCACTATAAATGGACACCCTCTTGCATTCAATCCTTACATTAACTTCTTTTCTTGCATTCAAAGCTCTTCTAGAGAGAGAAACTCCCCATCTAGAAGTTCTAAGTGTCTGGCAAAACCTTAGTCGAACACCCAAACACCTCTCTGGATAGACTTAGCCCTTCATTCAATTCTAGCCTCCGAACCACTCCGTCTTGCCCGACAAAAGCCTTTCATTGATCGAACAACCTTAACCTGAATAGACTTGTGCTCGGCTATCTCATTTGAAAGATCAGAAAGTGTCATCCTCTGGCAAAAGGTAATCTCTTTGTACCATTTGAACCTTCGGACACTATGTTGATGGTCCGACAAACCCAATAATGGGTTCTGCCAACCTCTTTATTGTATGGTAGACCTACTATCACCCCATATTCTTCTTGGAAAGACCACCACAGGTCCCTTCCATACTAAATTCAGCTCAACAAGTCTTCCTTTGGATTTGTCAAACTGGCCGGAGCATCCCAGACTATAATACTTGTGCTCAAAAAGCCTTTTTTATGGCTAAGCCATTCTTGAATAATTATCGGACCACTTGCTGTCCGACATGGCCACAAATGTCCAGACTCTTCTTAAACCTGTCCAACAGACTTCACTCAGCTCGGCAAAGCATGTTCGGACCTATGTGAATATTATTGAATCATCCCTTATGTTTTGTCGACCTCTCTTTGGCCAGAGCACTTGTGCTCGACTGAATGTATGTCTATTCTTTAAAATCCAGAGCTCTTTGAGCTCAGCTAAGCACCAAACTGATCGGGCAAACCACTATTATTATATTGTTTCACTGCTTTGTTTTGTAGGGATGTTGGTTGCCCATGAAAGTAGTAAATATGGCATGCATTATATTCACTCTATATTAAAGCTAATGCGTATTTATAAAACATTTTTTAGGGTTGGAGGAGCAAGTTAGAGGCATGGTTTGGCAGTTTATGGTTTCTGATGAACACTTTGTGTCAGCCGTATTTTGGCTTAATCAAAATATAACTCCTGTTGTAATAAAGTTGTGCATAATAAAATGCACTCTATAGATATTGTTCATGCTTTCTACAATTACTTGCATTAAATTCGTTTGGTGAATCCCTTAATTCCTTAATTAGGGTCTTTGGCGAGCTTGCTCATTGGTCGGTCATGTCCCATGTGAGATTGGGTCATGACAGAAGTGGTATCAGAGTGGAGTTATCGGATTCCGAACGAAACCCAGAGTTAAGATCGAGGCACTCACTAGTTTCACCTAGGAAATAGAAACTTGGAGGAATATTATTCCTTAGGGATGGATGTGGCATGGTATTTTTATTCTGATATATATATATATATGTTTATGCACTTTAGTCATGTCTAGAAGTAGTTTTAGCAGCAACGGATACTCCAGCAACAACTTTGAGGGACCCTACGAGATGGGACCATACGAGATGGCTCCCGAGGAGGAGAATGAAGCTAACCGATAGCAAGCTATCTCTGACTTAGTGTCCAATACCTCTAATATCGTAGCACGAGTTGCAATCTGATTTGAAGACGAGTCTGAACAACAAATTCGGGCCATGATCGACTACTACTTGGGACTTCTAGAGCACGCTTGTGCTATAGCTAGAGCATCAATCCATCACTGGGAATTTGAGTACCTGATGGGAGGAGCAATAAACTGTGTTCGGTAAGATGACAGAGGCGAATTAGATCTATAGGATGAAGAAATGGGAGAAGAGGAGGAAGACCCTTTGGAATGGCAAAATCAAGGATGGGACCTTGAGTTGGAAGATGGGTTGGAAAATGATGCACTCAATTTTTAGGAAGACTTCGACATTGACCATGAGGAGTGGGTTTACCCTTCATACGATTGGCCTAGTGACTCTGATGAGGAGTAGTCACTTTATGTATTTTCTCCGATTATTCAGAGTATTTTGTTTTGTGACCGGACACACTAGTTTGAAGTTTGCCTAATATTAACCTATTGTTTTAATTAAAATACCTTGGCCTGATTCTTATTCTTTCTTGTTTAGAAGAATGGTTAACACTCACACAAACAGTCAAGGTAATGGCCAAGGACGCGATGATATAGCTGAACTATGTGACATGGTGAGAATGCTAGCTAGAACCATCCAGACACAGCAGGAAATGATCCAACAGTACTTTCATCAACCTGAACGAGTAAATGAGCTTCCACCTAATGATAGGGGAGAAGCTTTGGTTGATCTAGCACAACAAGTAGCCAACTTGGATGCTGTAAAAGAGTTCGTAAACATGAAGCCTCCCACCTTTCAAGGAGGGATGGATCCAGTTAGAGAAAATGAGTGGATTGACGCATTGGAAAAGAACTTCTGACTACTCCGTTGTTCGGACCAACAAAAGGTCGAGATTAGGTCTTATATATTGGAAGGATAAGACAATATATGGTGGAGCCTAAAGAGTACTATGGAGCCGGAGATGAGTTGGGGAAGATTCCGTGAAATCTTTAAAGAGGAATTCATGCCTCGTGCGATACAGACCACTAAGAGGATGGAGTTTGAACACCTAAAGCAATGGGGAGTTATGACCATGGCTATATACGAGACTGAATTCACCAATCTCGCAACATACACACCATACCTAGTGGTCTCTAAAGAAATGAAGGCACGAAACTTCAAAGATGGATTGAAGCCAGAAATTTAAAAGTTTGTACGACCTATTCAATTGTCAACCTACGCAGACATTTTGGATAAAGCAATCCTAGTAGAACAAGATCTGGAGGAAACGAGATGCTATCAAGAAATAAAATGAAAAAACCAGAAGCCGAGAGGGGCTGGCCACCACAAGAGGACAAATTTCAGAGGAAACAGAGGAGACAATGAACGGAGAAGGCAGGTTAACCCAGATGGAGGGTATAAGATGCCCAATGTGTGCTATGGTTGTGGCCAGGAGGTCCACTACAAAAGGAATTGTCCCAAGCTACCTACGGGATCCAACACCGTGCTTGTTGGAGATCTCAGAAATAATCCACAAAGAGATTGCAACTAGAGGCAAGGCAGAGCTTTTTCACTAGTTCCTGAAGATCACGGGAATGATGAAGCCGTTGTGGCATGTAGAATTCTTATTTGTAGAATTCCTGCTTATGCTTTATTTGATTCGGGTTCTACTCATTTATTTATCTCGAAGTCGCACTCTCAGAATATTGATAAAGTTCTTGAACCCTTAGAATACGATTTTCTTATAACCCAACCTATGAGTAAGGGAGTCTTATGCTCATCTATTCATAAGAATTGCGAAGTCTCCATAAATAGAGTATGTACGCAAATAGACTTAATCTCCCTAGCCATGATGCACTTTGATGCCATTATTGGTATGGATTGGTTGTCCTAATTCAAGGCCAAGATCGATTGTGCAGAAACATATGTGACCTTCCTAGGGCTTAAAGGAGGATAGACCAAGCTTAAGGGAGAAAGAGTTGCTTCAGTCTCTTATTTCATATCTATGGCGCACGCTCAACGACTCTTGCAAAAAGGCTGCCAAGGATATCTCTGTAGCATTTTTTCTACAACGCCGAAAAGTCACTTATTATTCGATAGCCTAGTGGTCCGTGACTTCCATGAAGTATTTCCTTAAGCATTTCCAGGAATGCCTATCGATCGAGAGATAGAGTTCGGTATTGATACTATTCCGGGAACTCAACCAACCTCCAGAGAACCATATCATATGGAACTTGCAGAATTGAAGGAACTGAAGGCGCAACTACGAGAGTTGGTTAAGAAAGATTTTATTTGACCTAGTTCATCGCCATGGGGAGCACCAGTGTTTCTTGTCAAGAATAAAAATGAAACTATACGACTATATATCGACTATGAAGAATTGAACAAGGTCACGATTATGGACAAATATCTATTGCCTCCAATCGACGACTTATTCGATCAACTACAAGTAGCCCGATTATTCTTCAAGATAGATCTTTGCTCAGGATATCATCAACTCAAAGTTACGATAGAAGACATGGAAAAGATAGCTTTTCGTATGAGATATGGGCACCTCGAATTTCTAGTTATGTCATTCGGTGTGACCAATGTACCTGCAGCATTCATGGATCTGATGAATCGAATCTTCACCAATTATCTCGCTGACTTCGTCGTTGTATTCATCGACAACATCCTCATCTACTTAAGAATGAACAACAACATGCAACGCACCTGTATGTCGTTTTCCAGACTTCTAAGTAGAGAAAGTTATACGCCAAGTTTAGCAAATGTGAGTTTTGGCTCATAAAAGTTCACTTCCTCGGGCACATCATTGATGAATGTGGAATTTTGGTAGATCCCCAGAAAATAGGAGCAATTCAACAATGGCCAATACCGATATCGGTGACAGAAGTCAGTAGCTTCCTCAGATTTGTTGGCTATTATCGACGATTTATTCACGACTTCTCAAAGATTGCAACCCTGATGACAAAGCTGACTAAAAAGGAGAATCTTTCGATTGGACGGAAAAGAGAGATGAATGCTTCCAAGAATTGAAGAAATGACTTACGATTGCACCCGTACTTATGCTACCTAAGGAAAGAGAAAGTTTTAAAGTCTACAGTGATGCTTCACTAAAGGGACTTGAATATGTCCTAATGCAATGAGGACAAGTTATTGCTTAAGCCTCTCGACATCTAAAGCCTCACGAGAAGAACTATCCAACTCATGACTTGGAGCTTGCCGCGGTAATATTCGCCTTGAAGATCAGACGCCACTACCTCTATGGAGTCACCTGTGACTTGTTTACCGACCATCAAAACTTAAAGTACCTCTTCACTCAGAAGAAGCTAAATCTAAGACAACGAAAATGGCTGGAGCTAATGAAAGATTATGATCTTAATATCCAGTATCATCCCGGAAAAGCCAACACAGTAGCTGATGCCTTAAACAGAAAAGGGAAGAAGGAGCTCGACTGCCTACAGCAGGTACATCCCACCTCAATTGTTGCAGAACCCACCATTCTAGAAGAAATCAAGTCAATGCAGAAAAGTGACCCAAAACTAACGAAGATTGGTGAATATATTAGAAGCAACTCACAAAAAAAGTTCATCATGAAAGACAGAATCCTTAGTTTTCGAAATAGCATACCCGACAGTGAGGAGATCAAGTAAAAATCATGGATGATGGCCACCAATCGAGATTTTCGATTCATCCAGGACAGGAAAAGATGTACCAAGATCTGAAGAAATACTACTTGTGGATGAGGATGAAGTACTACTAAATCAACTACATCAGCCATTGCTTATAGTGCCAGCAGATCAAAGTTATTCATCAGAAGCCCGCCGAATTGCTACAATCTCTGTCAGTTCCAAGATGGAAGTATTATGATGGACTACATCATAGGGTTACCTCATTCAAACAAAGGCAACAATGCAATATGGGTCATAGTGGACCGTTTGACCAAATCCGCACACTTTATCGCAATCAAGAATACCTACTCCATGGATTGGATGGCGGCCACCTATCTGCACGAGATCATTCAACTTCACGGTATACCAGTATCTATCACATTGGATAGAGATTCACGATTCGTGCCAGGATTCTAGAAATTACTATAGAGGGCAATGGGAACAATGTTAAATTTCAGCACAGCTTTTCACTTCCAAACGGACGGTCAGTTAGAAAGTACTATCCAGACATTAGAAGACATACTGCAAGCCTACACGCTAGATTTCCAAGGACGCTGGGAGGAACATCTACTACCAGCAGGGTTCACCTACAATAATAGTCACCAAGAAAGCATCGAAATGGCACCATTCGAGGCACTATACGGAAAGAGATGCAGAACCTCATCATGTTGGATAGAAGTTGGAGATTTCAGAGCTAACCAGACTAGAAATCATGCAAGAATCCACGGAAAAGATCAAAGTAATCCAAGATTTATTAAAA
>NMUG010011205.1:0-10699 GCA_002855965.1 Monotropa hypopitys
GTAAGCATCTTAGCATCCGTAACAATCAAATTAATGTCCCCCAAAGCCATGAACTAGCCCATTCCTTAGTCTTAATTAAAAATCAGTTTTTAGTACTTAGTGTAAGTCATTTCACCAAAATCACCCCATCGTTGGCTACGTATAGCCGTAAATCAAAAACACTCCGAAGAGAAGCACCTTTCACTTTGTTTGACCACCCCTCTCTGTGGTTCGACCTTGGACTTTCCAAGAAAATTTTGTTGCGATCACCTTGCCCTACGCTTCGGGCTACCCATTATTAGAACTCACATTTTGGGCGAACGCATCTTTGGCGCCGTTGCCGGGGAGGTGTGCGTCTAACTTGATTTGTTCTTCTCTTTGAAACTAAAAAAATTTTGTTCTCAAATAACTTGCGAGTCGGGGGCCATTAGTTTATGAGTGCTTACACTCGTGATCAATTTCATAGACTAGTGCGAAATCCTACTCCCCCTCTCGAACCAATGGCGGAAGATCCTAAAAATGACAATGCTAATGCACCACCGGTTCGTACTATGCGTGATATTCTCAATCCCGCAAGGATCACTCATCCTTCATGCATAGTGGCACTGGGTGGCAATGCTCAAAACATCTTTACAGTGAAACCGCAACATATCCAAATGCTCCCCCATTTTCATGGGATTCCTTCGGAGCAACCATATCTCCATATTCGTGATTTTGAGGAGGTTGTACACACTTTTTGCAACAATCCTCTACAACTTGAGTCGGCTAAGATGAAACTTTTCTCATTCTCTTTGAAAGATGCCGCAAAAACTTGGTTTAACTCTCTTAAATCTCAATCTATCACAAATTGGAGAGGGATGCAAGATGAGTTTTACAAGAAATATTTCCCTCTCCATAAGACTCGAGCACTCAAAAAGCTCATTGCTTCATTTTGTGAAAAGGAAGGTGAACCCTTTGGTGCATGTTGGGAACGTTTTAAATGTTTACTCAATGCCGTTACTCACCATGGGTTTGAAGATTCTCAAATTGTTGCTTACTTTTATGAGGGTATATCCCTACAAAGCCGTCAATTCATTGATACCATGTGTAATGGTGAATTTCTTGATAAAAGTCCCTCGGATGCTTTGCTATACTTTGACTTTCTTGCGGAGAATCATCAATCTTGGGATTACTCTGATCCTAATGATCGATCTCTCTTTTCTCCGGTTCCAAGTCACCAAGGGGGAAAGCATGTGCTTAATGTGCAAGACGACTTGTCCCTTAAAGTCGCACTGTGGCACAGAATGATGAGTTTTGTTGTCTTTGTGATTCTATGGGACATGCTCTGAATCAATGTTCCCGATTTGCCGTTTTCCAAGATCTAACTTCGGAACATGAGCATATCGATGTTAACTCCATCAATAATTTCTCAAATTGTGCTCCTTTGAGTAGAGGCTACAATCCCAATTGGCGTAACCATCCAAGATTGAGTTGGGGAAATCAAAATAACCAAGGGAACCAACAATCTTTTCCAAATCAAGGCCAACCAAATCAGCCCCAAAATTTCCAAAATCATTCATCGGGCTACCAAGGCCAAAATTCCGGAAATCAAAGGTTCCAAGCTCAAAATCAACAATCTTTTCAAAACCAAGGGAACCAAAAACAATACCATTCACAAGGGAATCAAAGAATGAATCCTAATGCCTACCGGCCACCAAATCAAAGGTTCTATGATGAACCGGTGCATCCCCTTGTCCAATGCTAATTTGATGAGATTAAGGCTCAACAAAATGAAATCCGAACCACTCTTGCCTCATTAGTCTCTACCATGAGTGCCAACCAAAATGAAAGGGGGAAGTTCCCTTCACAACCAATCCAAAATCCACAAGGCCAATTCAATGGTGGAAGTTCATCCTCCATCAATCCAAATAACAACCCGCAAAATTTCCACGAACAAGCAAAAGCAATAACAACTTTGAGAAGTGGAAAAGAACTCCAAAATCCAATTGTTCCATCACCAATTCCACCACCAATCTTTGCTCCACCACAAGATGAAAATGAAAAAAATGAAGTTGAGAAATCCAATGAAGCTGAAAATGTGAATGATTCCATTCTTCCCGAGCCTCTTCCTCTTGCTCCTTACCCACATAGACTTGCACCTAAGTCTCGGGGATCATTCAATGAGGAAATTTATGAGCTTTTTAGGCAAGTCAAGGTGAACATTCCCTTGCTTGATGCTATTAAGACGATTCCGTCTTATGCAAAATTCTTGACAGATTTGTGTACCGTGAAAAGGAAGCTCAATGTTCACAAGAAAGTGCTACTCATGGAACAAGTTAGCTCTATCCTACAAGCCAATGTGCCTCCCAAGTATAAGGACCCGGGTTGTCCAACGATTTCAATTACCATTGGGGGTACGGTTGTGGAAAAAGCTTTGTTTGATCTTGGTGCTAGTGTCAATCTACTTCCTTATTCTGTGTACCTACAACTTGGCTTGGGGGACATGAAACCAACCACGGTGACTCTAAAACTTGCGGACCGTAGTGTCCGAGTCCCTAATGGTGTTGTTGAGGATGTTCTAATAAAAGTGGACAGCTTTATCTATCCCGTAGATTTTGTTGTCCTAGACACTTGCCCTCTCTCACCGATTGTGAAAGCTTCTCAAACTCCTATCATACTTGGTCGGCCCTTCTTGGCTACTTCTAATGCCGTTATTCACTGTCGAAATGGGCTGCTCAAACTTACTTTTGGACATATGACTCTTGAGATGAATATTTTAAATGTCGGCACCCAAATGGGTGATGATGATGATGTCCATGAAGTAAGTATGATAGAATCTCTTGTCCAAGACCATGTTGACAATCATTTGTGTAAGGATCCTTTGGAAATGTGTCTCACTTCCGATGAGATGTCCATCTTGGAATCCTCGGAAGCATTCTCTCTTAGTGCACTTCTTGATGGGGAATTTGAAGATATTTTTGGAATTGATTCTCATGATCAAAGTTTGGATGAAGAACCACTCTCTCGGGACTTGGCACAACCCTCTTGTGTCCAAGTGCCCACACTTGAATTGAAGAAGCTGCCTTCGCATTTGAAGTATGCATTCCTTGGTAGCAACGAGACATACCTGATTGTCATTTCTTCTACCTTGGAAGAATCTCAAGAACAAAAACTTCTGAAAATTCGGCGTGGGGCTATTGGTTGGACTATAGCCGACTTGCATGGCATTAGTCCACTAATTTGCTCCCATCATATCTTTTTGGAGGACGATGTTGTACCATCTCGCCAACCTCAAAGGCGGTTGAACCCGACAATGAGGGAAGTGGTGAGAAATGAGATGATCAAATTGCTTGATTCGGGTATCATCTACCCAATTTCCGATTCTAAGTGGGTAAGTCCGATACAAGTAGTTCCTAAGAAGTCCGGTATTACGATTGTGTCAAATGAGAAAGGTGAGGTAGTCCCTACTCGCATTGTCTCCGGTTGGAGAGTTTGTGTGGATTACCGAAAGCTAAATGCTAGCACTAGGAAGGACCACTTCCCACTTTCTTTCATCGATCAAATCTTGGAGCGTGTAGCCGGTTATTCACATTATTGTTTCCTCGATGGATATAGTGGCTACAATCAAATTGCGGTCTCTTTGGATGACCAAGATAAGACCACTTTTACATGCCCATTTGGTACTTACGCATTCCAAAGCATGCTGTTTGGTTTGTGTAACGCACCGGCTACTTTCTCTAGATGCATGCTTGGCATATTCTCGGATATGATTGAAAAGGTGGTGGAAGTTTTTATGGATGATTTTTCGGTCCTAGGAAATTCTTTTGAAAGCTGTTTGGAAAATTTGGACTGTGTCTTAGCTAGGTGTGAAGAAAAGAAACTTGTTTTGAATTGGGAGAAATGTCAATTCATGGTCCAAGAAGGCATTGTTCTTGGCCATGTGGTTTCAGAACGTGGGATTGAGGTAGACAAGTCCAAAACTGATCTTATTTCTAGTCTACCCACTCCTACTTGTGTGAAAGACATCCGCTCTTTTCTTGGACATGCCGGTTTCTACCGGCGGTTCATCAAAAATTTCTCTCTCATCTCTCGGCCTCTTTGTAATCTACTCGCAAAAGATAATCCTTTCCAATGGAATTAGGAGTGTGAAAAGGCTTTCAACACGTTGAAAGCAATGTTGGTGTCTCCTCCAATTGTCCAAGCACCAAATTGGGAATTTCCATTTGAGCTTATGTATGACGCTAGCGACTATGCTATCGGAGCGGTGCTAGGACAAAGGAGGGAAGGTGGACCCTATGTCATCCATTATGCGAGCAAGACGCTCAATGACGCGCAAATGAATTATACAACAACTGAAAAGGAGTAGTTATCCGTCGTCTTCGCTCTTGATAAATTCCGGTCATACCTCATTGGTTCACAAATAACTGTATTCACGGATCATGCCGCACTCAAATACCTTCTATCCAAGCAAGATGCAAAGGCACGGCTCATCCGATGGATTTTGTTACTTCAAGAGTTCGATTTGGTAATCAAGGATAAGAAAGGTGTGGAAAATGTTGTGGCCGCGCCTTGAATTCAAAGACAACTCCCCCTTACCAATCACTGAAAATTTTCCGGATGAGCATCTCTTTTCCGTGTCCTCGTGTCCGTGGTATGCGGATATCATGAATTATCTCGCTACCGAAAAAATTCCTACTCATTGGTCGGCGCAAGACAAGCGCAAATTTCTGTTTGAAGTAAAGAAATATGTCCTCGATGGCCCCTACTTGTTCAAATTCTGCCCGGACCAAATTATCTGGAGGTGTGTCCCCGATGTTGATCAACGGGGCATACTATCTTTTTGCCATTCCGAGGCATGCGGAGGTCATTTCTCCGCCAAAACGACAGCTGCAAAAATCTTACAGTGTGGATTCTACTGGCCAACACTCTTTCGGGATGCTTTCTCGTATTGTCATTCTTGTGATCGTTGCCAACAACTTGGCGCGATATCTAGACGAAACATGATGCCCCTCAATCCAATCATCGTTCTTGAAATTTTCGATTGTTGGGGTATTGACTTTATGGGTCCTTTCCCCAACTCCAATGGTTATCTTTTCATCTTGGTTGGGGTGGATTACGTTTTGAAATGGGTTGAGGCAATACCAACAAGAACTAACTCTTATAAAGTGGTAATCCCATTCTTAAATGAGAACATTTTGGCTCGATTCGGGATGCAAAAGGCAATCATAAGCGATCAAGGTTCGCATTTTTGCAACAAAATTGTGGCAAGTCTCATGAGCAAGTATTCCATAAATCATAAGGTATCCACGGCATACCACCCACAATGTAATGGGCAAGCCGAATTGGCTAACCGGGAGATCAAGAAAATACTAGAAAAGACGGTGAATCCGAGCAGCAAAGATTGGTCTTCCTGCTTGACGGATGCTCTTTGGGCATACCGTACGGCCTACAAAACAATATTGGGTGCATCGCCATATCGGTTGGTTTTTGGAAAAGCTTTCCATCTTCCCGTGGAATTGGAGCATAAGGCCTTTTGGGCCATAAAAACTTTAAATTTTAGATTACCCGAGGCGTGGGTGCATAGGAAGTTGGAATTGAATGAGTTGGAAGAAATAAGGAATGATGCCTATGAGAATGCAAACATTTACAAAACAAAGGCAAAAGATTTCCATGACAAGAACATAATTCGCAAAACTTTTGTGGTGGGCGACAAAGTGCTAATCTATAACACCCGATTGCACTTATTTCCGGGAAAGCTATGCTCTCGTTGGGGAGGTCCATACATTGTACATAAAGTTTACCCCAATGGAGTGATTGATGTCGCGCCACTGGAATCAAATCAAACATTCAAAGTTAATGGACAACGTGTAAAGAAATTTTTAGAGTATTTTCCTAATGATGAAATCATTGAGGATTTGGTCGATCCGGTATATGTGGATGCACCAACCTCTTAAAACATAACACCTTAAACGAATTTGCGTCTAGGAGACATTAAATCCATGGAGCATGAGATAGCTCTAGTGTTCTTCCATTCTCGAACGGAAATAATTTAGTAGGGATGGTCATGAAAGTCGATTTGGAGCATTTCTTATAAAACCGAGAATGCAACCTGTTGAGTAGTGATCTACCCCGAACATAAAATTATACACAATTAGTTAACATTATATTCATACGAACAACAACAACAATGACCTTGAGTCTAGGAGACGTTAAATCCGTGGAGGATGAAATACCTCTAGTGTGATCCCGTGCTCGAACGGAATTAATTAAAGTACGGATGGATGTGAAATTTGATTGGACGTCTCTCATAAAAAAACTGAGGACATTCCTATTGAGTAGCTTCCTACCCGGAAATTTCAAATTATCAAAACTACAAGTTATGTCATTTAAATTAATACCATAGAATATTACTCTTTTGGTATGCTTTGTAAGAAATTTCAGATTAGACAAGGGAATGTGATCGTCGCAACAAGAAAAAAAATTCAGTCACGAAAGTTCGAGAGGTAAGTGCTCTTTCTCTACTCCATTTTTAAGCACGAGGACGTGCTCCAATGTAAGTTGGGGGTGGGGGTCGCACTTCCCCTCATTGATACTTGGTCGTTTAATGAAATAATTGAATTGTGTGTGAATTTTTTTTGAGAAAAACCATCATTATATGAGAATTTGGTTTTTGGAAGTATGATTTCAAGCTTTAGAGTTTGTGTTTTGGGGAAAGTGAATGTAACCGTTCATTGTCTCCTTAACGCGTGGAGATTATTTGTTGCTTACACGTGCACCACATTTGTATCTTCTATTCATCTTTGGTAATTGTTAGTTCATTATCACGCTTATGGCATAGGAGATAACAAACAACTTGAAGAGGATTCTAGGCGATTTTGATTGCATGATGAGACCATATAGTGTGTCCTTTGATCCTTTCCACAAGCCCAAATTGTCATGCCATTCTTTTGCCATAGGTGACCGGTGTTTGGAGGAGTGTGGGTGGGGATACTTGCAATTTCTAAACTGGTTTTGTGATACTTGGAACCCAAATTTGGCCAACCTTTGCCGAAAAGTTCTGCTCAAGCTCATCTCTGCTGATTCTGTAATGATGTATCGGTACACCTGATGATGTATCGGTACATGTGAATGTCAAATTTAGGCAGTAGCCTCCTTCCCTTGAAAAACCATCCAATGTATCGGTACATGCACTTGATGTATCGGTACATCAAACTGTCGAATTTGGGCAGTAGCTCCCCCTCTTGAAAAAATCCCCAATGTATCGATACACTCCTTTTCATGTATCGATACATGAAAAAAATTGAACCCGTATAGGGAAAAAAAATTTGGTTGCATCGATACATGCTCTTTAATGTACCGATACATCTCCAACCCAGTTTGAAAAACCCTTGAAATTCCATCGATACATGTGTTCTCCCATATCCATCCCCTTCGGCCAAATCTCTCTCTCTTCCTCACAAACCCCAAATTTCTCTCAAATCCCTGAACCTAATCCACCTCTCTACCTCCCTTGTCTACATACTCCCTCTCTCACCTACCTCCATCTCCTCTCGCCCCTTTAAAATCCGAAAATCCCAACTACTCTCTACCCCAAAATCCGAAAATTTTGAAACCCTAACTCAAGGATCTGAACTGAATCATGGGTTTTCGCATCCCATCACCTCTTACCCGCAACCTACTAGAGCTTGCCCCGACCTTTCCATGGATTCTGATTTTTCTGATTTCGTATTTTGGTCTCATTGCCCCCATTGCCCTATGTGCTGGAGGAAAGAAGATGGGAGCTGTGAGGAAGAAACATGTCATTGTGGAGGAAGCCTTGGAGGAGGAATCGAGTGCAACTGAACCGGAGGAAACCACTCCTACCCTTGCCGCCGATCCTAAGAAGAGAAAGAAGGAATCGGATTATCAAGCCTACGAGACTAAGAGGTGGGTAGATTCACTTGAAAAACGTGGATTCTGTTGTGAACGACAAGTTGATATTGATAGCATTGGTGCTAATTCACACGGAATTCCTCAAATTGCTAGTCGTGGTTTTCTTATTTGGTTTAGACCTCTTGTTGGATTTAAGACCTCAATTGTGCTTGATTTCTATAGAACTATGAAAATAAGTGTTGATTTGACTGATCCTAGTCAAGATAGAATTACTGGTGTTGTGGAAAGAAGGAACATTGTTGTTACTCCGGCGGCAATTGCTAGGTACTTGGAGTACCCTCGGACAAATACCGAAGTTACTAATTATCCTCGGCCGGGGGAAGATCCTATTGATATGGGTGTTGTGCACCGTGAAATCTACAGTGATCCTACCCAATACACGGACATAAACCAACCGGGGTTGTTTAAGGAAGAATACCGTTTGGTATCCAAGGCAATGCATTACAACCTTTTCCCTCGTGGTGCCGAGCATCGGCCCACTGAAAAATCCATGGAGGTGTTGTATGTTTTCATGGAAAATGCCTATGTTTGTGATTGGTCTCAATGGATCTTTTACCAATTGGTGGATGCAAAGAATGAGTCTACATCCAAGCTCCGATTTCCATTTCCTTGCATGATCACCGCTTTGTTCAAGGCACAAGGGGTGAAGATTGCCGACAAAGATTATAGACTTGGTGATCCGGGACCGATCAATGCATCCTCCATGTCAAAGAGTGCCAAACAATCTCATGCTTCCTCTTCTCGTGCTCGAAAGACTTCTTCCGCACCATCTACTTCCACCGCTCCTCTACCGGAACAACCTACTTTACCGACTCGTACCACTTTCAACGAGCGGGTGGAAGCATGGTTCCGGAAAATATTTTTCCAAAACTCAAAGTTGATCAAAGAGGCCCGTGTGGCCAAGAAAGAGAGGAAGAAGGACAAGAAGATGATATCCAAGCTTGAGGCCCAAGTTGAATGGCAAACCAAACACATCGAGAGTACCTCGGGAACCAAGTACATACCTCCGGAAGAAATTTCGAGTGAGGAGCAAGTTGAGAAAGATGATCTTTTGGAGGAACCTCATTTTTAGGATGTAGTAGGAGTGTGAGGGTCCTAGTTTGTCGAGTCGGCCGGATGTTGGCCTTATGTTTATGTTCTACATGTTTGGTGTGTTGTTGGGTAGTTCTCCATACCCGTGTCTTTGAATTTGGTAGTTTGTTTTCCTTGTTCTTTTTGGAAGCCACATCGTTGAAGCTAAAAGACCTATGATGATCCTTTTTGTGTTACGTATGCCATATGTGGATGTGAACTTAACTGTTATCTTCGTCGCACTTGTTTCACTTGGATTCTACTTATTTGTGCTCACCTTGCCATATTGCATCCTTCCAAGTATTGATTGTGCACATGTGAGAAATATTTGGTGTGATTGAGTGAAAATCTTGTTTACGTGAGGATTGAATCGAGGCATTGTTATGTGAGTATGTGCGGTTACATTTCCCGCACCATTTTTGCATGGTTCATACGTAATAGCTTCTGAAAATTCTTCTTGGACTTAATTAATTCGATCATTGCATGATGGTTGTTGGATACATTTCTACACCCTACACTCATGTCTTTATTGTTCGGGACGACCAAGTTCAAGTTGGGGGTAGTGATTAGCCCCAAACATTGTATGTTCTACGGGCTAATTTCTCTTTTCTTGCACTTATATTCATCGTTTGTCGTTTGGTTGTTCCAATATTTTTCACTTGGTTCTTTCCTCGGCCTTGTATTGATTTCAGGTTAAATCATGCTTTATTGTGCACATGTGACGAGTGGACTGTTCTGGAACTCTTGAATAGCAGATTGACATTGCCGGGACCTATATTGATGAAGACGCGCGGAGAGGAAGTGAAGAAAACCAGTTCTAGGCCTTCTCTGCATTTTTCTGTAACCATGTATCGGTACATGAAACTGATGTATCGGTACATGTGGACTCAAAGGCATCAATCGATACATGGCTTCATGTATCTGTTCTACAGACCAACAATGCAATTCTGTTCTTTGTAACTCCTCCATGTATCGGTACATGGAAACTGATGTATCGATACATCCTGCTGTGGAATACGAAAAATCAACTGATGTATCGATACATTTAACCCATGTATCGATACATCGCGACAGACGGCTTTTGGAATAAATGCTTTGACTGAACTTTTGTGGAGTTCAAAGGTTTGTTTTGCCTTGTGAACTCCGTCCCATTGGAAAATAGACCATTATTCAGAGTGTAAAGGGATTACAACTGGAGATAGTTTTGGGAAGAATACTACTTTTGCTCTCTCTCTCTCTCTCTCATTCTTCTTCTAGATTGGAACATTACTTGGAGCTATTTCTTAGAGGAACTTTGGAAGATTATTGTGGATTGGAATTAAAGCTTGGTAACATTTTCTCTACTATAATTTCTTTCTTCTTTAGTTATAAACATGTCTAATTCAATTTCCTATTTTGTTGTTTCATCTAGAATGTGTGAGTAGTGATTCTATGGAGTAGTTCATGGACTAGGGGTGTACGTGGATTTGGATGTTATTTGATGTCGATTTTCCAGGAGAAACTCTGTATTGATTGTGCTACTACCACCTATTTTAAGTCTAGAAATTCATAAGTTACCTCTTTGCTTCATTGTTAACAATGATGTTGTCACAATGGATTCTTAGTGCTATGACTTTGAATTTGCTAGATTAAGAGTTCATGTGTGGTTTAGCCATTGATACTTAGTTTCCGTTGGTTTGTGTGTCAAGTTTATCGTAAGCATCTTAGCATCCGTAACAATCAAATTAATGTCCCCCAG
>NMUG010011206.1:0-10699 GCA_002855965.1 Monotropa hypopitys
TTGAGATAAATATCTCTCTATCTTATGTTTGTGTGATTGTGTTAGGCCACCTAAATGGTTTTCAAGATTAAAATCAAAGGTTTTCTCTAAACCCCATGCTTTGGAAGATATGAATTTACCATGTTTGATAAAATGAAATTGATAGTATCCTTGCATGAGAATTGAGAGTTCTTGATGGATGTGAGGATGTGAAAATGTTAATTTTTGGACCTAGGACTTGTAATTAGAATTTAGTAGAATTAGGTGGAAATTGGGGGCTTTGTCCTAGGAGTCTAATTAATGGAATTGAGTGGTGATCTTGTGCCCACTAGGTGTTCGTTACAATGCCCTAGGGGCTTATGAGTTAGATTCATGGTTTTGTAAGATTGTTAGATCTTGTGTAGTCCCTTGGAGTGGCCTTTGATATGTTTGTGGCAATTTGGATGATTGATTAGGTGTCCTTGGTGACTAGGACCCTTGTGTGCACTTGTGTACTCTAGGTGTTTGAGGAAATGCCATAGTGAAGGGAATTGTGTATTGATGTGTGAATTCGTCACACTTGGCTTGGGAATTCGTCCCTATGATATATGTGACCCTAGATTGGGTTGGTTGGATGGATAGATATATGATCTATATGTTGATGTGTGAATTTGTCATACTTAAGTGGGAATTTGTCCTTTTGAAGTGAACTCGTCACTAGTGTTGGGAAATTCGTTCCCTTGGATTGAATTCGTCAATATCATCAATTCACCTATATTAAACAACCAACCAAAACAATGTGATTGTGGATGTGTGGGAAGATAAGATCAATTTGTGATCTCCGGGTCAATTCGTGATCCTCGAACCAATTCGTGGTCATTTGCGTGTGGGGTTGGTTCTTGAATTCATTGAGACAACCCAAATCAATTCGTGATTCCTTCGTGAGATAGTCGATCCTTGAACTCGTTGAGGTGACTATAAATCGATCTCGGGCTTGATGGGTTTAAATTGGTTTTCAAGACATAGTCCATGTTTGGGGTAGGTCGGTCCTTACTTGTGGCATGGTTCGAGACTCATGTGACTCTTTCAAAATATAGTCCATGTTGGGGTAGGCCGGTCCTTATTTAGTGAGGCGGTTCGAGACTCGTGTGACTCATTTTCAAAGTTGTGTTGAGCCAGGAGTCGACCAAACTAATCAATCAAGATAAATTAATTCACCAATGTGTACTTATATAGATATGTATATAGAGGATCGGAAAGGATAGATGGTGTTCAATGTGATTTGGTGGATTGTGTGCATATAAGCTAAGTCGTGGAATTAACTAGTGGATTCGATATGGTGTTTGGCTTGGTGTGCGATAGTTGGTGATTGTATCGCTAGATACGAGTTGTGCTCTTGGGTGTGTCTTCCCTAGAGAGTTGTGGTAGTGGTGCCATATCGACATGGCATGGTTAAAGTTGAGACCCTTAGTCCTTATGGCGTTATTCTTGCATGCATTGTTTATTTATGTGGTTAAGGGGTACTTGGTGAAGAGAGGTTAATGACTTTACTTATCATTGGTTATGGGTAAGCAGAATGGTTGGGTTACCCTTTGGTGAGCTTGAGTGGATGAGAGACTTGGGTAAGTCCATGTGTCTTGGTGTGGGAAGTGACTTGATTGTGGTGTTTGAGATGTGTGAGTGATGGCATGCTTTGGATTGCATTGTAAGGATTCACACCACTTGCACATATCACCATAATTGCATTTACACTTGATAGATGCATATTTGCTGGGTCTTTATGACTCAATCTTCTTTTTACAGTTTTATGCAGGTTTGCATGGTTTGGTAGCTTGTAGCTGGGAGTTGTCTTTGGCTTTCTCCATCTCCTTTTCAGTGAGCGGCATTCCATCTTGTATTTCATTTTGTATATTTGTAATAAATCCCTTTCTCCCCTTTTTCTTGTAATTGAGTTTCATTCCAAATGTAAAGGCTTTGTATGTATTTCAAATTCAAGCAAGTTTCATGTAAAGGAATTGTGAAGATGTGTTTTTAACTATTCACGGCCCTTGTAGCAAGTTTGTATTCTTTATGGTTTCATAAATAATCATTTTTTATTTCTTTAAAAAATGGTTTGAAAATTCAGGGCGTGACAACATGGTATCAGAGCTTTCGTTCGAAAACCTTAGAACCTTGGGGAGATTTTTGTCTCAATGGGTTCTTCATGTGCTTTCCATGGAGTCATTTGTTTGTGTTGCATGCATTGAGAGTTGCATGGCATTAGTATGCCATTGTATGAGGCATAGGAATTTAGCATTAGTATGCCCTTGTTTGAGGCATAGGAGCTTGGTATTGGTCCTTGGAATGAATTTGGCTTTTACTAGTATGTTGGAGATCTTATCTGTGGATGTATGTATATGTTAAGTATGTAATTTTTTTCCTAGTATACGAGATGGATTGACTCATAGTTCATGTGTAGAAATTTATGAGCATAGTGTTATTGTGGTTCATGTATTGAATATGTTATTTGTATGCTTGCTAGGGTTTATCGTCGCTAGTTGCCTTGGTTTCCGATATGGTTGCTCGTCAGAGAGGTCGTAGGACTCGTCCGATGCATCAAGAAGTCCCAATGGAGGATGTTCGCGAAGAGGAAAATGTTGAAGTGGGTCAAGAAGGAGCAGTGGATCCTAGAACATCTGTGAGGCAACTTGCCGAGGCCATGATTGAGGCCACCAGAGAAGTTCAAGACCCCAGGGCTAGGGGTGTTAGCCACGTGATGGAGGCCTTACGAGAGTTTCGTGCTATGAACCCTCCTAGTTTCAGTGGAGAGGGTGAGCCTATTGAGGCCAACCATTGGCTTTCTGGGATTTGTAAGGCATTGGACACCATTCACATCGATGAAGATGAGATGCGAGTTTCTTTTGTGTCCTATCAGTTGGTCGGTGAAGCAGGAGAGTGGTGGAGTTCTATAGTTGAAGCCAATAAAGATGCGTGGAGGTTGGCTAGAGTTGCGAATCTGGGATTAGTTGATGAGAATGCGGGTACTACGTCATGGGAGCACTTCATTTCTAGTTTCAAGGATCAGTACTTCCCAAATTTTTTCACGAACAGTTGAGGATGCAATTTGAGTTGTTGTAGCAGGGTGACATGACGGTCTCTCAGTACGCGATCAAATTTCAGTCTTTGTCCCGTTTTGCTCCAGAGTTAGTCAGTTCAGAGGATTGCAAGTGCAGAAGATTCGAGCGAGATCTTCGTCTCTCCATCCAGAGACTCATTATTGGGCAGTGTATTCGTTCATTTACCACTATGTTGGATCGTGCCAAGGCTATTGAGCCTATTTGCAAGGAAGAAGAGAAAGAAGTCAGGATGTGGGAGCCTCATCGGCAGTCTTTTGTTTTAAATTCCACGTCTTCTTCAGGTAGTATTGGGAGGAAGCGGCATAGAGATCATTCTCATTCTTGGAGACAGCAGGGTTCTCAGTCCATCGTCAGTATTGGTGTTGCAAGAGAGCTACCCAGGAGCCACATTGTTTGTCATCAATGCAATCAGGAAGTGCATTATCATTCTTAGTGTCCCCGAGTTACTTGATTCGAGTGCGGTCAGTCAGGGCATTTGGGGAGAAATTGCGCGCAGAGGAGCGATAGGCAAGGTGAGATGTCAGTTGGGCATCACTCATCTGTTGAGCAGCTCCAGCAAGGGAGTCAGAGTCAGCAACCTTGTCACCAGTCATTCTCATCTAGTCCTCAGTTTGAGGGAGGAATCAGTTCTAGAGGTGCACGTCAGGATTCGATTCAGAGAGGCAAGCTACCAGTGGCAATGCAAATTTCCCAGCGTCGACCGGTCGAGTTTGCCGTTGTTGACCGGTCGTGGTATTTCAGTAAGGTTTTGTGCATGCCCGCGACCGGTCCCCCGAGCCATTGTCAACCGGTCACGAGATTTCAGAAGGGTTAATTATAAGGCCTAAACCGGTCGAGCTTGCCGTTGTCGACCGGTCACCATGAGTAAAAATTCTATTCCATTATTTTAATGAAGGGCATTTATGTTCTTTCATGTATGGGGCTATATATATCATTGTTCCCACGATTTGGGGTCATCTTCTCCCATTTTTCTGACCTAGTCTCTCTCTACCTCCATTAGAGTGTCTCTCTCCCTTCTCTCTAGAATCTCTCCCCCTTCCCAAGCTCAAATGAAGTTGAGCCTTTGAAGAATGTCAATCACCTCGCCGAGATCTATACATTGATGTACATAGCTTGTGACATTGTCAAGACACCCTCACCTAGGATTTTATCCATGCTTTGGACTTGAGGTAAATATGTCTCTATCTTGTGTTTGTGTGATTGTGTTAAGCCACATAAATGGTTTTCAAGATTAAAATAAAAAATTTTCTCTAAAACCCATGCTTTGGAAAATATAAATTTACCATGTTTGATAAAATGAAATTGATGGCATCCTTGCATGAGAATTGAGAGTTCTTGATGGATGTTAGGATGTGAAAATGTTAATTTTTGGGCCTAGGACTTGTAATTGGAATTTAGTAGAATTGGGTGGAAATTGGGGGCTTTGTCCTAGGAGTCTAATTGATGGAATTGAGTAGTGATCTTGTACCCGCTAGGTATTCATTACAATGCCCTAGGGGCTTATGAGTTAGATTCATAGTTTCGTAAGATTGTTAGATCTTGTGTAGTCCCTTGGAGTGGCCTTGGATATGTGTGTGGCAATTTGGATGATTGATTAGGTGTCTTTGGTGACTAGGACCCTTGTGTGCACTTGTGCACTCTAGGTGTTTGAGGAAATGTCATAGTAAAGGGAATTGTGTATTGATGTATGAATTCATCACACTTCGCTTGGGAATTCGTCCCTATGATATATGTGACCCTAGATTGGGTTGGTTGGATGGATAGATATGTGTGAATTCGTTACACTTAAATGGGAATTCGTCCCTTTGAAGTGAACTCGTTACTAGTGTTGGGAAATTTATTCCCTTGGATTGAATTCATCAATCTTATCAATTCATCTATATTAAACAACCAACCAAAACAATGTGATTGTGGATGTGTGGGAAGATAAGATCAATTCGTGATCTCCGGGTCAATTCGTGATCCTCGGACCAATTCGTAGTCATTCGCGTGTGGGGTTGATTCTTGAATTCGTTGAGACAACCCGAATCAATTTGTGATTCCTTCGTGAGATAGTCGATTCTTGAACTCGCTGAGGTGACTATAAATCAATCTCGGGCTTGATGGTTTTAAATTGGTTTTCAAGAAATAGTCCATGTTTGGGATAGGCCAGTCCTCACTTGTGGGATGATTTGAGACTCATGTGACTCTTTCAAAATATAGTCCACGTTGGGGTAGGCCGGTCCTTATTTAGTGAGGTGGTTCGAGACTCGTGTGACTCGTTTTCAAAGTTGTGTTAAGCCGAGAGTCGACCAAACTAATCAATCAAGATAAATTAATTCACCAATGTGTACCTATATAGATATGTATATACAGGATCGAAAAGGATAGATGGTGTTTAATGTGATTTGGTGGATTATGTGGATATAAGCTAAGTCATGGAATTAACTAGTGGATTTGATATGGTGTTTGGCTTGTGCTTGCTTCTAAAAACAATTGTTTGTGTAATTTTAATCCAAAAAAATGGGGAGCAATGAAAAACCAAAACAGAATTTAAATTAACTCACCCAAGCGCAAGTGAATTAACCTAAGGGTTTGTCATTCAAGCATGATAAATTCTGGTAAGTACCAGGTCATTTCTTTAGGGACTTAAAGGATTTAATTCTTCCTTATAAGGTGCTTTGTTTGTAGATTCTAGTGAAGAAAATTGTGAAATGGGTTTGGTTCTCCAGAATTCTGAAATGAAATTCAGTCAGATTAAAATTAATCGGAATTAAACGTGATAACAAAAGAAGGATCTAATTCTCAAATCCTAGATGATTGAATTACCTCACACTCAATCTCTAATCGGAAGTAGAACTGATAGAATAACTTGAGAAGGAAATTACAAATCGTTACTGAGCTGATTCCTTATAAGCATGCTATGTGTCAATCTTCTGATTGTCAACAAAACATCAAACTCCAAACCAACCCAACTACGAGAAGAAATTCCCAGAATTATTCATCAATTCATAATTTCATAATTCATGCCTCAGAAAGAGTGTGAGAATAATTCGACCACTTCAGATCCTTGAATTAGATCCTAAGGGAAGTTAGCCCCTCATTGATCTAAATTCTACTGAAGAATAATTAAGAACAACTGAACCCATAATTGAATGCAACAGTGATTAGCTAGATAAATTCAATGCAACAACTGAAAATGAAAATCAAATGAGAACTATTTGATGCTTGTAAATGAAAATTATTGAAAGAAAACTAAATTGAAATCCAAAATTCACTCAATTACTTCTACTTCTATCTACTGCTATCAAACTAGAGAGAGAGAGTATTCTATTCTAAAAGATAATTTTTCCGAACCCCCTCTCAACTGATTCTTTTTTCCTTAAATATCAACCCTAGGGATTACACCAAAATCACAGCAGGTACTCCCTTTACTTTCTGAAAACTCCAATTCTGGCTCTTAGTCTTCTGGACATGTGGTGATCCCTATCACCGGTTATTGGTGCCTTCTACCGGTCTTGTGAATCTCGGTATCCTCTGCAGCTCCTGTAACTTCAATCCGCTTCTGTACTCCCGGTCATTGGGGACTGGACCACCGGGACTTGACACTCTTATCAGAACTTCCACTCTTCCCTTCATGCTCTCCCGGTCATAGGGAATTACTACCGGGAGTTCGAACTTCAATACTCTCAGGAATGCATTCTGTTCTTCCTATCTCCGGTCATTGGTATCTTCTACCGGGAATCCAAGCTTTTCCCTTTCCTTCTTTCCTCAAGTTCTACCGGGAATGGGATTGAACTTCCGGTAGTTCACCCTTTGTCTTCTTTGTCCAGCTCACTCTTTCAGCTTCCTGCAGAGTATCTCAAACATGCACAATACTTTTGCCAAAACCAGGTTAAAAGTCCCAATATTTAATTATCAACCCAAATTAAATGTTTCAACGAAATTGCACTATTTCTTGGGTTTTAGTCAGTGAAGGCATAGTAAAGTGAAGATCTTAGTCCCAGATATTGGCACTTTTAGGTGCCAATCACCCCCCCCCCAACTAGGAACTTGCTAGTCCCTAGCAAAGTGGTACTTCAAAAATTTAAGATCATGCCCTCACCATTTAGAAAACACTACCAAGCAACATTCTAATTTAATCCTTGAAGTGAGATCCTTAGGACAAGTTCTTACCAAGCATAGAGAAAACAAACTCAGATTACCTAAGTAAGCCTTGTTGACCACTCTATAGTCTCGATCCAAACCTCTCCAAGTGGTTCACTCACAACAGATCTCTCAAAGTATACTAGGTTTCAGAATCCCTTCCCCAAAATAATTTCATGCATGAATTCCAATCAAATGATATAATCAGAAAACTATAACCAATGCTACTAGAGACCAGTGCCTGGGTATACACAACTATTGAGATCATGCAGGACCTGTAAGCTTATAATGAAAAAGGGTAAGAGATATTGTGTGGAAACACTATCAATGTGTCTTGGTCATCTACCCTATGTGTTTCCACATTCACACAGATATCACATTATCAAAGAGAACACTCAAAATTAAAGACACTTCATTCATATTTTACCCCAAAAACGTACCAGAGAATTCAAGTTCAAACATAACAGAGTTCCATTTTAAAACAAAAAGATCTTCCATCCCTCATCAGAAAATAGAATCAGGGTTTGGTGGGTCTGGGTTGATTGGATAGGTTAATTCCTGCTCAAAGTTGCCAGACCCCTCATTATAATTCTCTAGTTTTCTATAATCTGGTCTATCTTCCTCCATCTTCAGCCCTCTTTCTCTCCACTTCTGTCATTCTTTTGTCCATCTCTGTCATCCTTTGGGCATTCTATTCCAGCAGCTTAAGCATGATCCGGGACCTCCCTTGCTTTTCAGCTTGTTTGGTCATAACTTCTTCAACCATCTCCTTCAGTATTGATTCATCCTGGCTCAAATTTTCATGTCCAACTCCAGCATTTTCCTTCTTTCTTGAGGACTCAGCCACCTCAGGTGTAAATTGTGGAACTTGATTGGGCAAGGTATCAGCAAGGGGAGGGGCCTGAGCTGCAAACTCCAAATTAGGAGAATTTATACTGGCTGGAGGCAATGGGCTTGATGGTTCAGCAATGGGGGAGGCAATTTGTGGTGGGCTTCCAGGCCCTTGCTTCTGGGGTACCATCTGACTTACAGTTTTTATAGTGATTGGATTAGAGACAGGTTTTTCAAAAATTTTCCTATTCCCCAATCTTACCCCACTCTGTGCACAGAAACTGGTTATCATGTCTGCAAATGGTAGCCCACTCCTCAAACTAGCAGTGGTTTTGAACTCCTTGATCACATTGTAAATCTCTTTAGGGATGTCAAATCTACTTCCCTTGACCAATTCAAAGACGATTTGGGCTTCCAGCAAGCAAGGGGACTTCTCACACCCCTTTGGTCTGAGATTGCAATGGATGATTTTTTTCATCAATGCATACTCTCTTTTTAGCATTCTTTGTTTGTAATTGAAGTTATTAGCCCTAAATCTCTGTAGGCCTTCAATAGAAAAAATCACCTGGGCCAGGTCCACTCCTGCAAGACTGTGGCCACTAGAAATAGAGTATTCTATTTCCTCTTCATCAAACCTAGGACAGCCCAAGTACAGAGCTATCTTATCTTCATTGATTGTAATGGTTCTTCCCTTCACCCTAGCTACCATCTTATTTTCTTCTTCAATTGTTTCCACTGAGGTATAAAATTCCCTCACCCAAGGTACCACGTATCCTTGGACATCCTGGAACCATCTTTGAATTCCTACAGTCTCAATAACTCTGCAAACCAGTCCCAGCTGAGGATCCTCATTACTTGTCTCGACCTTCCTTTTGCAGACTATTGCTCTTTTTTTCACACTTTCTTTCCAACTAAAATTTTCAGAGTGTCTCTTCCCTTCTCTACTTGGTTCAGATAACTCGGGTTGAGCTGACTGGGTTGGGTTGACCCTTTTTGTTCTCTTGCTAGGACTAAAAATTTCCTGGGAACTTTCTTCCTCATCCTCTTCCAAATTGATTACTCCCTTGTTTCTCCTAGCTGACTGAGAACTTTTGGCAAATTGGGCCTTAAGCCTGGAACTTTGTCTGGTTTGGTTCCTCTCCATGACTAAGTTTGCACAAAGACCAAAAGAAATCAGAATTTGCCCTAGAATGAAAAAAGATTACCTGCTACTCCAGGATTTGCATAAAATTTACTTCGTTTGCAGCAAGTTATCACTTCCCCAATCTCGATTCACTCTTTCGATCTTCCCTTGAGCTTCACTCCCTCAGATTCTTCACTCCTGGCGGTGGTTTCCTTGCAGAACCTTCAATCGCCACACTTTGTCTCTCTTGACTTCCGCTTCAATAACCGGGAGTTAGGGTTCAGCCAGAGGGTCGGTATTTATAGGGAATCCGGACTACCGGGAATTGGAATCCGGATTATCGGGAATTGGCCCACCTTAATTCTCTGCACCAACAATTTGTAACAACAGCTCCTTATACTCCCGGTAGTTGAGATTTGTATAACCGGGAGTTTGAATCTTCCTCGTCAGTTTTTTTTTCAAATCCGTCTAGACTCCCGGTCATAGAGAGTGTGTTCTCCCGGGAGTTCAAACTTCTGTTTCAACTCTGTACACATTTTTTCACGGCCATTCCAACTACCGGGGATTCAGGTTTCCAATACCGGGAGTTTAAAGTTCACATGGTTTCTGCACACCAATTCACAGCTACTGCAGCCCGCATTACCGGTTATGGAGAGTGGAATACCGGATATTGGACTACAACATTCTTATTTTTCCTTCAGGTAAGGGTGTATTCCCGGGAGTTGGCAGCTTAATTCCGGGAGTTGGTTAAGGGAGTAGGTAGGGGTTTAGCTTGGGTTTTGAGTGGATTTCTGAGAGCTCAGGAAGATTTTTCACTATTCTTTGGACTCTTGCAAGACCATCAATGCTTTCCTTGGTCTTGCTCACTACCCACACCTCAACAAACATTGACACCAATGGTTCCCTAGGTTTTTATCAAAGAAGGGAAACCAGAAAGGATTAAGATATGGTCTAGTGATGACAAAATTTATGGTTTTATCATGCAAAGAATGCCATGAATCATCTCCCAAAAGTTGTACCCCAAGGCATTTAATCAGCCAGCAAGCAAGGATGATCAACCCACAATTAAAAGATATGCTCAAAGGGAATAATCATGTGGTTTAGATGATCTCCACTTGACGAGTTTGGCCACTTTTAACTAACTTAGATTGGAATCCAAGGTTCATTACTCAGTCAAGTAGAAAACAAATACCAAAGAACTCGACTTCAGAGCCATTCAAATATTACCATCCTAGTGTCTAAGGAATGACTTGGGCATGATCCCTAGTTCTCAAAATAGCCTCTAAGCATATGACAGCAAATCCCTATTATTCCCTCCAACATTTTTTTTTATTTTGACCATATTTTCTTCCCTACCCCCTTTAAGAGACAAGAGGTAGGCGGATATGCTAGACCATCCGACTCATGAGTTGCCTTATAAAGGCACTCATTATATATATATATATAGAGTCCGCTTCCTATAAGGGATCCCGCACATAACATTTGTGCGGACTTCTAATCTCGGCCGCACAGATTTGATCCAGCGGCCGAGATCAGCGCGGCACTT
>NMUG010011207.1:0-10699 GCA_002855965.1 Monotropa hypopitys
GAGGCCCTGCCCTCGCGCCTCGACGCGCCTCGCGCCTAGGCGCGCGCCTAGGCGCGCCTTTCATAACGATGGAAAGAGCATTGCCCAAAACATCAACAGCAGCCTGCAAGGACACAGAATCTGCTGATGTATCCTTGACCTGCATACCAGAACTAACAGCTAGCCCTGCCACATCTGAATCACTAACCAAGCTGACACTATCAAAAAAAGGCACAGGGGCAGGATTACAGCTATTCACTACCCCAACTGAAACTTTTGCAGGAGCCTCTAAACAAGAGCAGCTAAGGGACCTATTCAACACGGCAGGTCTGAAATCCCCAGGCGCACTCAATGCCGAAAATGGAACAAGCCCTCCCTCCCCAATCACCCCACCTACACCAGAAGACTTACCGGAATCCAAGCAGGATTTTGCAGCCGCATCGAATGGAAATCACACGACTTAAATAAAAATGCATCAATACTTACAGCGAACACACTATCGCCCGCCATCAAGTCCACACTCTCTCCGGCGATCTCATCACAGGTAGAGACGAGCAACTTCGCAACATCATAGCTTCTCTCCCGAGAAGTCTCAGAATCGACCATGACCAAAGAACCCCACAAACCTGCAATAATCTTGAACGTATCGCATACCTCTTTAGGGTTAATGTACTACTGTTTATATAGAGTTTTAACTCTGGCTCTAAGCAAGCGCATGCAGAACACGCACTTCGAACGTCCGACTCATGGGCAACAACATGCATGCGGTCATGCTTCCTTTGTGAGTGTTAACGTGGTCTGGCCAAACTTTAACACACACCAGGCAAATTTGGTCAGGTCAAGACAACCCGGAATCTCCGAGGCCCATCACCCAATGTGGATTGTTGCCCCAATGTGGGTCGGTTGGCCCGCTAACGGTCTCTATGATTCTCCATTTTCAGCCCAAAAATCATGTTCAGTCCACAGTGATCTGACTGGCTAATGGCTGTTTTGGGGTGGCAGAGGGGATTACAATTCTACCTGCTGCTGAGAAATTGTAAATTTTCACCTCCTAAGATGGCATGTCGACATGCACGTTGTCGACAAAAAACAAGATAGTAGTGTCGGCCAAAGAGAGAATCGAATCCACAACAAAGAAACAAAAAAAGGATTAAAAATGAATCGAATTGCGTTCAATAGAATACCAGTGTAAGGGATTTCAAATACCAATCAACAAATAAGAACAATTGGTTTGCTTTCATATGATATGTTCAGTTGTTTACACACTGCTTGAAACACAACAAAACTGCAAGGTCACCAACCAATCTCATAATATTCTTTTCCTAAAAATTATGATACGAATTATCGGAAGAAGAATAAAACAATACCCAAAAAAACTTCCCAATGATGGAAAAGGTAAATCCCCCCAGTTTGACTATAGATATTTTACAAATCTAAATACCAAAGAAAGAAAATTTTACAAATTGGGCAGGGATATAAAGAAAAATAAATCAATAGAGAAACAATAAAAGGAAAATAAAAAATAACAAACAAATGGATTTACATCACGTAAATGTACTTTGCAAGTAGCCTATTTTGGCAGAATAAGAGGGAAAACGTGCATGAAATTCCTGAGCCTCACTCATCTAAAAACTGGAAGGCCGGATTCTCAATAAGTTCCGCTGCGGCTTTGACATCTGAAAAATCCTTTTCTTGCAATGACTTAGAGAGATCATCAACCGAAAACGGAATGCTGTATAAAAAGAAGCATCACTTGTTCAGTGTTAGTCATTCTAATACGTTTGTATCTTTGTCAACATCGTAAAATGTACGACAAAAAATGAATAGGAAACAAGCAAGAATGAAACAAAAACAAAGGCCAAAGGGAAAAATTGTAGATTAGATTTATTTAGGTGCCCGGAATTTGCAACTGTTGCAGCTACTTTTTGTTTGATGCAAAGGAATTGGTGTATAAAAAGAAGAGAACATTTACCTGGAATTGTCATCCAATAAAAAGGAACTGCTGACAGCACTGTTCGAGTCTTCCGTCATTAGTACCCTCATGCTGGAAATGACCTGTGCAGATTCAACAAATAAATTGCTTAGCGGCCATATTCACCGATACAAATTATAGGAACTCCAGTAAAAAAGATTTTCATCAAGTACTTACATCTGGAGATACACTTCGAGTATTATAGTTGTCATCCCAGTACAATGTGCATATTCTATACAACTGCTGGACACTCAAAATCTGAAGAAACCAAGAAATTATGTGAGATGGAGGTTTTTCAAGTCAAACGACATATGCCAATTTTGAAGAGCATGTGCTCATACAGAAGCAATGCAGGGATTTTTTATAAACCCTATGTCATTGCTTAGCCCAATAACATTAAGGTCTTGAATTCGAGTCTGAGCACAGTCACTTTACGTTTAAAAAAACATTTGTCATTGTTTTTCCACTTTTGATGTTTTTGGGGTTTTGTCCCGTGCTGAGAGAGGGAGGGAGTTAGACTTACAGGGCAAAGATCATTGATAATTTCGTCGTAGGAAATTCTATACTTCTGATGTATAACCTGTGGCACAAGAGGAGAATAAAATAAGATAACAATACAATGCTACATTAGGGAAGGGGGTGACCTACAATACAAGAATCATTGTGAGGAGGAAAAAAGAGAAGTGGGAGAAAATTTGTGATTATCTCAGGCCGAAACAAAGAGTTCACTATAAGAATCACTGTAAAATAACACTATGTGATGATTCTGATGAACATACCAAGAACCCAACAGCTTGTCTGATGTGCTTAAGCTCGTCCCAAGCTGAGCCTGCATACTGCAATCCAAAGATATTTCAGGCTCCAAAATGAGAAGTGGCGTGGATGTACTATAGACATTAAGGGTGTGTTTGATTGGCCGGATAAGACGTGAACTTTAATTAAAAATCCCATGGGACCACATTACTAGCATTTGAATCCAACAAAATGTGTTAATGGAAATTTTCTCAATTTTAGTCTAGTGGGATTGTATATCCATTCATTAACAGTCCGGACAATCAAATGGGACCTAAGTAATGCATAAAGATGCAAGAAGCAATTATGCGTTGAACTGAATACCCATAGAATAAAGTACTTACCTCTTCTTTTGCTTGGCAGCACCAAAGCTCCAACTCTGCCAACCCAGCTTTGACATATTCACCATTGCTGAATGTACAACACTCACGACGCAGGAGGAGGCTGCAAAATCACGATGATTTTTTAATAAATCAGCAAAGCTAACATCGCAGAAGGACAACGAATAATTCTGCAAAAGAAAACAGAAATTACCTATTAAAGAGTTGGACATTAATATATGAAAAGGTTTGTGTATAAATCTTTTGAACAAGAACCGGGGGCACCTGAAAACGCAACAAACAATAAGTATTTTTGTGCATTTATACAAAAAGAAAATTAAGCATGGTATAAGAAGGGTCCTTACAAAACTTTCTTTCAATGTACAGAGAAGTGTGTTGAGACATTCAATAATGCGCTGCCAGTGATTTGAAGGGGAATCTTTGCCAAAGGACCTCCCAGATCTTAGAGCACTTCCCTTGGATGATCTCGGTGCCTAAAGTGTCAATATCATGAATTACAGAGCATAAGTACATGTTTGACTTAGCTGGTAAACAGAAATTTTCCACAGCTTCATATCTAGTGGCTGATCGACACGAAAACCATTTATTTATTTAAGAAATAATATAACATTGCCAAGAACTAAGGCAACCAGTTATGATTATTGCTGAACATACCAGTTGCAGATTGTGCACAAAAAAAGACGAGGGATCGGTTTACTGAGATGGAGTAAAACTCAGATCCATGGACTAGATTCATAATTACATTCAATTAAAAACTGGAAATCTATCAGTCTACCACCATTTATAGCACTACACTATCAACCTCTAGAAGCCAAAAAACGGATTTGAAACGGCGTGATTCTAGTGTCTCAACTCTCAAATTCGTTACAGAACAGTAAACCAAATAATAAACTTCTATGGAATAGGGCCCAAAAAGAAAATAATTCAAACATAAATACATTGGTCGAGATTCAATAAGGTGGAATTCCCTCTTTTTTTTGGGCGTAACGCTTTATGCTGTAGTTGTTTAAACTCTCAACAAAGCACCAAGAATTATGTGCGTGTTTGCCTCAACTGTTCAAAAAGCAAGACTTCTTCCTCTCAAAAAAACAGGAAAAAAGATGCTTTGTATTATTTACCTGGTCACTCTAGTCCTAACCTTGCTCATGACTACGTGCTAACACCACAAAGCTTAAGACTTAGTTTCATTTTGCATAAGCATTTACATACATAGATGGTGCAGCTTATGCAAATTGAACTCTCACATACCTGAATACACGAGGAAAGCAATGATGCCAACTCTTTCTTCAAGTTGTCTCGAACGATTCCATAAATTTTCTCTACGTAAGCTGTGAGCTGCTGCTTGAAAAGCAGAGCTGGATATTTAGCATCAACTTGGCGTACTATTTCAAGTGGCGGTGAAGCAAGATTTTCAGAAGAGGGAGAAGACCGAAATCCCTGGAATACAAAGCAAATCATATTACATAACATCGGTGGAGTAATAAGAACTCTCGTATCACAATCCAAAGTAATATGAAGGGACGGGAAAGGTTGAAATATTTGAATTTAAATACCATTGTCATCCTCCCAAACAGTGACGTAGGAGTGGGTGGCTTTCGATGTGAAGTTGCCCCAGACGAATCAGCACCTTTTAAACTTCTTTGAAGCAAAAACAACAACGCAGAGGTATTTGATAGCCAGTACGCCATGTGTTCATTGTCATCTTGATTCTGTAATGAGGGTAAGCTTTTGTTATGCTTCAGTTCTTTGAACAGGTAACACATTGTTATTACAACTGTAAATAAAGGAACAATATGCAGAAAATTAATTAGGAAGTAACAAGGCCATTCATACCAACAGAAATTAAACAAAGATTAATGTTCATCCAGTAATCAACCCCAATTGGTAGCCTATCATGTATAAAATGACATACCAATGTATATGCTCTATCTTCAGATCTGTTGGAGTTTGTCCCACATTGATTAATTCTTACTTCCAAACCTAGTATATGAGTCTGGGCAGCCTCTCTACACATTGCCAGATGATTTTGAATTTGATGTTTTAAGATGGTATCAGAGTTAAACTTTTGGAGGCTTTTGGAAAAATCTCTTGGTTAATTATTCCATTGTTTGTGCATTAAATGCACTTTGTTCCATTATAATCCAGTGTTATGGATCTGTTGTTTACCTCTTCACATGCGGATAAGGGGTCGCATGTGTGGGGGAGTGTTAAAGTTTCTCACACATTGGATAAGTATTATCTTCAGATCTGCTATATGAGCTTAGGCAGCATCTCCACTCATAGGCAAACGGTTTTGAATTTGATACTTGGTATCAGAGCTAGAATTTCGGAGGCTTTTGGACAATGGATACTTTAACATGGTATCAGAGAGCTAGGATTTTGGAGGCTTTTGGACAATGAATACTTTAACATGATATCAGAGTTGGACAACTCTGTTGGTTAATTTTATTGTTATTTGTGCCTTAGTACACCTTGTTTCGTTATGATTCGTGTTATGGACCTGTTATTTATCTCTAGATATGTGAGTGAGGGGTCACGTGCGGATGAGTGTTGAGTTTGTCAAACATTGATTAATTGTTACTTCCAAACCTAGTATGAGCCTGGATAGTCTCTCCACTCATTGCTAATTACTTTTGAGTTGGATGCTTTAACAAGAACCTCCTTAAGTTCTCTTACATATGATAAGAAGAGCACAAATGAATAACAAAGAGTCACACCGACATGTATACTAATTGTAGCAACTTAGCTAAAGATGTCACATAGATTATAAATCAGCACTGGGAAATTCTTGTCCAATCACCTCAATGGCTGAGCCAATCATCTGGATGAGACGATCAAACACACTAGTCCTTTCCGCCTCGAACGACTTCCAATGGAGAAGGCATTTGTAAATGGTAAATGCTGCAACAGGCTTGCCTTGACTGAACCCAACATCCTTCATAATGCAGTTTATAAGAGCATCAACACTCTCCTGCAACAAGTTTGAAGCCCCCAGGTGTCAAAATCAGCCAACAAAGCAAGGAGAACATATAAGAATAAGAACAGGAAAAATGAAGCAGGTATCTCTGGGTCAGAGCATACATGTTGACGATCAAGTATGGATCTTCTAAACTTGCTATCGAATTCTGTCCCAATTTTCTTAACAGGTGTGACACTTTGTGGTTCCTGCATAAACGAATCTTTCCCACGATCACGAAAGCAAGAACATAGATATAAAATGGAGCTCAAAAACTTGGGGAAGAACATATTACATTGGCCAGATTCTCTTCATTCACATTGTGACCATTCTCCAAGTTCTGCACAAAATAAAGTTGGAAAACCATTAATGAAGGACAGAAGAAACAGAAGGGGGAGTTCTTTCTTTAGTTTGGTGCATATTGGGGGCCAACGGAGAATATCAATTATTTACAATACATTTACACTGATTGCTTTTCGTTTTGTTCCCTTTTTCTTTTCTTTTCTTTTTAATTTTTTTTTCTTTGTTGTCTCTCTGTGTGTGTTGGGGTTTTTTTGGAGGGGGTGGCGGTGTTTGTCAAATATTTACCTTGGTTGGTGGAGTTGGGGGATATTCTGATGAGCGTTTAGCAGGTGTGCTAAATAGAGATTGCTGCCGAAGAATTTGGCCCTCAGATTCCATCTCATACATTTTTTCTTCAAGCCTGTGAATGTATTAAAAAACAATAATGCAGTAAAATACACAATCTGAGAATAAGAAAGGGCAATGATATTCTCAAATTGACCACTGAGCATGCAGGAAAATCCAAAATCCTTGACATTCTAGAACACACTCGTGTCTCAGCACACCTTTGCATAGAAGTCTTTAGCTGAATTATCTTTGACTCTGCTTCCAAAGCCTGCTTTAACCTCTCCTCACTAAGTTTGTTCGTCTCTTCATATTTTTTTTCTGTTTCATCAATTTTCTTCTCCAAAGAGTTAACCAAATCCTGCACAATCACGAGAACGTTGCAAAAAATCTGGAATTGTGATGCCCATAGCTCATATCTCAGCAGTGAAATTGTGGTCAAATTTTAGTACAGGAAGTCACAGGAAAAAACTTGCAATCAAGCCTCCTTACCTTAAGTTTCTCATTTTCGGCAGTAATTTTATCCATCAATAAATGGTCAATGACTGGGACCTCCTGTATGACAGGGATTTGCTCTGCTGTCTTTTTGGCAGCCTCACGTTCCTTGGTAAGAATTTCTTTAGTTTCTTTGAACTGGAGTTGCATCTCTTGCAAAGCAGATTGTAAATTTGCATTTTCTTGGGTTTTGGCTTCTTCCACGTCAGCCTACAGATGACTCGCCAGCGACCAAATGAAACATTCACGGATTTAAAAACAAAAAAATAGAAAACGAACTTCACAGGGAGCAGTTTTTCAGTATGATTGGGAAGTGGTACAAATATCCAAGTTACGAAATAACGAACAAAGAAATACTTACTCTCATGCGTTTCTCCAGCTGTAATCGCCATGTTAGTTCTTCAACTTGCTTCTCAAGTTTGTTTTTGGCAGCTTGGAGAGCACCGGTTTCCCTTGCAGCCTGCATTAAGAAAACGTGAGGAATGAAACCAATTATAAGACGTATTACAAGCAGACAACGTGTCAACCACTATTTCTTTTCCTCTTTACTCATCTCTGCACATCTGCAGGGAAACAATAGGGTTCGTAGATATCACTCCAACTGAATTCGGCCATCTTGAAAACAGATACAGAGGTACCTTTGGAGGCAACAAATCTTGGGTATCAATCCAGACGGATGAAACAACTTTCCTATCGAATTTTTTTTCAAATGCTTCAAAACGTGTGAAGATAGTTCAAAATGAGGAAGAAAAAAAACACAATAAACAGAGCCAAAAGAACGCCATTTTCAACTAATAAAGAAAATAATAAAGAATATAAAAATAAAACACAGAAACAAAGGGGTTAAGACAAAAAAAAACTCACCATCTTCAGCTTCCGCAGTTCACCTCGAGCAACTTTTCCCCTCCAGGCACACTGTATTGTGGTTGCCGCTTTCTTCAACTTCATATAGTGCAAACAAGCTAAGTACTTGCGACAGTGACTCTGGAGTTAAAAAAATGCCTGTCATTCTAAATTCCACATAAACCAGAAAGTTCACCAGAAGTTTGCTAATATGAAAACAAAAGCCAGATCTACAAATAGCTTGTAATATATTGACAACATACAAATACTCTATCTACACTAATGACTATTTTCCTACAATTATAAGTTCACCTGAATAGTAATTGCTGCTTTTGTCTGCCTTCTGAAGCGAAGCTCATTCCGTGCAGTCATCCCGCGCATACCATTCTGAATAGAAACAGCAGATGACCACAATTCATTGTACGATTTTCTCGCGAGATGCATACGAAAATCTCGCTGAATTCTCAGGCAAGAAGCTTCTCTCCTCATGTTCTCGTAAACTTCCCGGGCATGTTCTCCTGCAATAAACGCAAGGAAGAAAACGATGGAATTATACGTTCCAAAATCCCAGCATATAGGATTATATGCAAACTTATACGGTCTAGATGAAAGAAGCATTTAACACAATGGAATACCTCTGCACACAGATTGAATTCGTATTGCAGACAGACGCAGCAAGAAAAAACTTTTGTGGGCCATGTAAGAACGGACTTTCCTCTGAATAATGCTTGCTGATCTTCCTAAGACCTCAGTTCTGCGGGCATCCAGTTCCGCCATCTGACCAGCCCTTAGAAACACCTTAGTATTACCAATCTGCACAATAAGCCTGATTGTTAAAAGAATAGAAGATTTAGCCGTTCACACGAACAAAAAAAATATACGCCTACGACTATTGCAGTACCACTCAAGGCTGGGTAAGGAGAGACACTGAAACATATTTGCAACTTCCGGGACTCTGTATTGCTACCCCTTCAAAGTTAAAAGTTAAAGTAGACCAGTTTAGCTCCCACTTAATGGGAGAAATCAGGTACAAACACAACCCCTTTTATTATTTGCAAAAAATGACTGCAAAAATACTCTCGTAAAAAATCCAGACTTGCTCCAATATCTGAGGCAGTTATCACGGACTTTTTCTACAGACAAGAAGACATCAAAATGAAGGAATCAAAGTAGACAACTACACAACTCTAAGTAGACAAATACACAACTCATATTAGTGTGGCAAAGTTGAAGTTCACAAATGAAGATGCTCAACAACCCCCATCGTATCGTGACCAAGAGAACATGAAGGACAAGCACCATATATGTTAACTAGTTTTGCACAATTCGGAGTAATATCATTACCTGATAGCCATCCATTCCCACTTTCTCTAGAAGCTTTTTGCAAGCAGAAACCTCATCCGTACTATTAAAAATTTAGCATAATACAAGTCAGGAACTGTAACAGTATTGTCTAAACATGTATACCTAACTACATCAAGACAACATTATACAAAAAATCTTATATAGTCAAGAAATAGTAGGAAGACAGTAACAAAAATCAATAGAAATACCTCCCGTCCAAAACTTCAGGTACGAGAATACCAAATCGGTCTACAAATTCATAGAATGGTTTTCTTGTAGGATAACCTGCACAACTTATCCGGATTGCCTCCATGACACCCTAAAAAAATACACAAAACAGCAACTGACATTTTAAGAAAAAAGAGTCGGCAGCTTCATTCCCAACACCACCATGTAGAAAGAAGTTTTCCTTACCCCACAGCGTAGTTGTAGTAGAACATTGTTATTCTCAAAAATAGCTGGCTTAAGAAGATTATTGGGCTTCACACACCGAATATAATGAGGTTCAGTTGAACTTAGAGTTTCAAGCAATGCTTGTAATTGTTGCTGCAACAAGTACAAGAGGAACTTCATACGCCAACATTTTAAACAAAAAAACAGATAATTCACAGATAGAGAAAGAGAGCCATCAGACCTTGAACCGTGCACCTATTGAGGAGAATTTTGATTGCTTAGAGGACTCCTCATAAGAGGGTGGAAACAAACCCGCCACAAAGGAACATTCAGAAGCACTCAGAAGCGATTGATGTTCAGCAATAACATAATCTTTGTTTTTGTCAAGAAATAATTCAGTTTGGTAGGTAACCTGAAGGACAAATCCAAATGTTGATCCATCAAAACAATCTCAAAAGGCATTACCAATTCCCGTTGTCACTATATTGGAGCTGAACATATAATACAAAGAATAGAAACCTACATCGCCAGCATAATGGCAAATAGTGAAATCAGAGCGCGATAACTTTGGCTTATTGAAGCGTTTGTGGTTTTTGAATGTCTGGTACAGCTTGCCGGCAAAGGTTTCATATGTTGATCTTGGGAACATACTGCAAGAAAAACAAGCCCCGTCATTGATCTGAGAATGAGAACCATCAAATGTAAACGCTAACTGTGAATTAATAATAAATGAAAAATCATTTTGAATTAAAGGAAGACAATTCTTACAGCAGTACACCACTTACCAAGCTTCATCCAGAAGAGCTATTATGCCACCGGGTTTCTGAACAATACAAAAAGATATAATAAATTAGAAAGGCATAACGTAAACAAATGATCTGCTAATCAAAATATCCAATTCTAAAAAAAGTTACCAGCGATAAAATCATAAATGAAAAGGAGTCTTGAAGAATGTAA
>NMUG010011208.1:0-10699 GCA_002855965.1 Monotropa hypopitys
TCCCGAGCAGAGAATGCTTGGGATAGTTGTCCCGAGATCAATTCTTTGTGGAAGCCGAGGCTCCAAGGAGTTGATCTCAAAACAGGCAAACGGTCAACAGTCCCGAGCAGAGAATGCTTGAGATAGTTGTCCCGAGATCAATTCCTTGTGGAAGCCAAGGCTCCAAGGAGTTGATCTCAAAACAAGCAAACGGTCAACAATCCCGAGCAGAGAATGCTTGGGATAGTTCTCCCGAGATCAATTCCTTGTGGAAGCCAAGGCTCCAAGGAGCTGATCTCAAAACAAGCAAACGGTCAACAATCCCGAGCAGAGAATGCTTGGGATAGTTGTCCCGAGATCAATTCCTTGTGGAAGACAAGGCTCCAAGGAGCTGATCTCAAATCTACTGAGCAAATCACAGTCCAGAACAAAGAATGTTCGGGACATGCGCTAGACAGTACGGCTAGACCAAGTTAAAGCCTAAAGGGGGTTGTTGAACCCCAAGTACGCTTAAGCCGCACCACAAAGTCAAAGATAGTTCAGAAATCAGAAAAAAGTAAAGGCAAAACGGGAAGAACAAGTCACCCAGAAAGAAAAATAGTATTGCATTACAGAAAGACATCACTGAAAGTTCGAAGTACAGCCACAGCAAGCAGAAACAAAAGGAAAATGGCAAACTAGCAAAAGAAAAACAGTAAGAAAGCAGAAAATGCAAGGCTCAGGCTTTCTCCAGCTCTTCCTGCCCAGCAGTCTGCTCCACCAGTCCAGCAACAGGAGTGTCAAGAAGGATGGCACTAGCAGCCGCGGTAGCAGTAGGGACGCCCGTTGCAGAATTGGAGGCCCCCTCAATGACGACTGGAGGGTGAGTATCCGCGGGAGCTGCCTCAGTATCCTCTTTCCACAGCGGGGAATCCGCCGGAGTGCCGCAAGCTTCCAAAGCCTGATTCCAGATCTCAGCAAAATAGATTTTCTTGATCTCTGGAAGCTGCTCTTCAAAAGCACACTCGTAGCCGACCTTGGACTCAGCGGAACCCTTCTCGAACGATGAGGCGGCCTCTTTTCGAGTTTCTTCAAGCTCGGCGTTGCTCCTTCTTAGCTTTTCGTCCAAGGCCTCCCGCTCATCCTCAAAGGTCTTCCTGGCGAGCTCGAAAGTCTTCGTTTTGGACTCCAGCTCCGAACGGACCGTCGCCAGAGCCTTGGCCTTATCAGACTCAGCCTTCTCCAGTAGGCCTTTCAATCTGGCCACCTCGTTGCAGGCCGCCACCATCTCCTTCTTGTCATTCCCCCTCTTCAGCCTCAAGTCAGTCACAAGGTCGGTAGCAGCTTTCAGCTTGTCCTGTGCCTTATTCAGCTCGGCTTGTTGGGGGATAATCCGCGAGTCGAGCTCGGAGGCGCACTGGAGGGACTGATCAGAGAAAAAGTATGAGAAAGAAAATCATTGCAGAAAATGGAAGACATAAGTCACGATTGGAGACTTACTTTGATCGCATAGACCAAGACGCGGCGGGACAGCTCTGCCGAAGACCTCTTCCGCTCTTCAGCCATATTAGCAGGCAGATGGAGTGCGCGGCAAAGCCCGCGAACAGCAACCCCATCCAGAACCTTGGCGCCGATGGGAATAGGAGTCCCATCTTCCCTCAGCATTGCAGGTGCCCATACCCCCAAAGAACTACCAGCAGCTCCAGCTCCAGCCGCCTGCTGCTCAGCCGTAACAGGCCCCACCCCCCTCAGTCTCTTCGAAGCCTCTGAGTCCTCAGGGAGATCTGTCGGGCGCTTTGAGTTTATAGGCGGGGGCAGATCATCTGCTGTACGGACCACAGGTGGAGGGAGGGGGGTAGTGAGGGCAATGGTGGGAATTACCCCGGCCGTAGCCTGCGGCCCGGTTTGAGTCGTTGCCGGCGGAGGGGTGAGTGAGCGTCTCCTCAAAGTCCTATCTCCAGCACGGGCCCTCCTGGCAATCTCGGCAAGGGAGTAAGAAGACATGTCACCTCGGTCACCTACCAGCAGAGCCTGATCCTGCCACTCACGTAACAGTTGAGCCTGGTCGAGTTCAACCCCTCGTGGCTCCCACGTAGATGGGCCGGCAGCTAAGGAATCCAAGGCAGCTTTGAATATTACCTCCCACTGGTCAATAATAGCGATTTCGTCGCTATCGGTGCTCTCTTCAGCGGCAGCGGAGCCCTCAACGCTACCTTCTCCTTCCTCTTCCTCTTCCTCTTCTTCTGGTTCCTCTCTGACAAGAGCCCGTGCAGGAGGAGCGGTTGCAACAGGAATGGCAGGGAGAGGTGGAAGTCCGAATTCTGCGGGACGATGTCTGCCGCGGTACCCCTGTAGTGCGGGGTATAGCCCAGAAGCTTGTCGACCGCACGGTCAATCAGTATCCCGGACGGGTCCGTGAAGTCAATGGCCTTCGTGACCTGCGCTTTTCGGTAGCGGGGATTGTGCAGAGAGTCGCGGTTAGTCTGGGGATCTGCGGGAAAAGCAACAGCAAGTTGACTAGTAAGAGAAGCAACAAAAAAGCAACAAGGACAGTAAAAAAACGAGAGACAGAGTACTGACGAGGTTCCCCATCTCTGCGAGGGACAGTGTAATCCTTGCTCGATCCTGGGGGGAACTCCCAGTTCCCAGTCACGATCAAAAAATCATCATCGTCCCCCTTTGCGGAGTCGGGGAGCCAGTTGACCAGCTTCACCCTATCAGTACGGTGCTTCAAGTAGTGGGTGACGACTTCGCCACGAGTCTTCCCAACAGTATAGTTGTACAAGATCTCAGTGACGGTCATCTTCGAACCGGTGATTTGGTTCAAAGCAGCAACGCCCATCACACAGCGAACTGTGTTGGCAGCCACTTGCATCAATGTAAGGTTGAGGCGATGAAGAAATTGGCGAAGAAGTGGATGCAGAGGGAAGAAGACACCACCCTCCACTATATGGATCAGCCGGACGTGGTAGGTGTCCCGATCAGCTTTCGTCCGGTCGTAACCCGAGGGAGCAAGCTCCAGGTACACGTCATCAGGCACTTCGTACTCAGCCCTGAAGGTGTCCAGACCTTCCGGGGTATCGACCAAGGTTCTGAAGAAACCCATTTACAGAGTTGAAGACTTACGTTTGAAGAAAAATGGCAAGCAAGATGGAAATTGACAGAGGATGTTAGGGTTCGGAAGCGCGGAGAAGACGATAGAGACGGGTAAAAGTTTCAAATTTTCCTAAGGCCCACTTTTATAGTGCGCGCCCGCTCGTCTCCCAAAGCGGCGGCACGCATGGGTGATCATTCCCAACGGTCGTCTGTCAGTCTCGAGCAGCGTGCGTGGGTCCCAGTCGTTAAATACGCATTTAATGGGGCGTCCCTTCATATATTGACGGTTGATATTATCCGATAAGTGGAACGACGACGTTATGAAGTTTCAGAGTTCTGCCTACTTCTGCTGTGCGGCTGAAGCAGCCAAAGCTAGGGGGCAATTGTGGTGGGATATTCCCGCACTCTCTGCCACGTGTAACGACTAAGGCCGCGCAGCCTACTTCAGCGCGGGTACAAGCCACCAAGTCACCAGTAACCTGCACTGCGCGGGTAAGGTCAGCCCCTGCGCGACAAGACCCCTCCGAGTGCAGGAGCAGTCTATTCAGTACGATGCGTGTAAACCCTAAATTAGTACGGCCGGGCACGTGTCTCAGTAACGCCACTGTGCGGCACCCAGTAATACAGCGACAGGGGACAAGCAGACAGGAAGTACATGCGTCAGCGCGTCAGAAGGCGGCGCTGTGGCATGCGTGTCAGAGTTTCTCTGTCCGAGACATTCCCAGTCTCCGAAGCTCCAAAAGGCGTGCTGTCCTGTCGGCAGCGTGGCAGACTTGTACTCTGCCCAAGAAAAGACAAACACACAGCCCGAGGAACAGTACCTCGTTCCCAGCGAGAAACTGGGGACCCGGAAGGCTCAGTATATAAGCCACTCTTCATCCACCTGAGAGAGGTAGGTGCCATTTGGCTCTTAGAACCCTTGTGCTCACAGTTCACAGCTCTCGACTTAACCAAGTTCTAATTTAGCCATCGGAGAGCCTTCCGGCCGCTAGAGGTGGGATGTCTTCTGACGGTGTTCTTTGAGCGCAGGACTAGGTATCCAGAGCAGGATAGCACGAGCACTCAGTCCACCAGAAATAGTTCGTTTACAGGCGAGGGTCCGGTAAGCACTCTTTTTACCCTCGCACAGTGGCATATTTAAAATCCAGCATTTGGTAGATTTGTATAAATCGTAGAATCTCCAATCACGATCACATGAGTCCCGTATATGCCTTGCTTACTTGGAATTTTATTGAAAAGCATACTAGATAGTGATTTACTATCAAATTACGATTATATAGTATTGAGCACAAAAAGAATATATATGATGAATGATTTAAAAAAAGAAACTTAACAAGAATGCTAAAATGCATTTTAACGCACCATGAACTTAACAATAAAATGAAATGGTTTTTGTAAAAACGATTTTTGAGAAGGTCTAGTGTGGTGCCCCAGTTGCTAGGAGACTAATGAAGATTCTAGCAAGAGGTGGTGTAATAAGAGTGTGCTTATAGCCAGATGTTCAATGGGTGATTCACGCCGACTACATTAATTTTATAGGACTTCTCCCCATGGCTGGTACGCCAGCGACAATGTGAATGTAGGAAACAGGAATTATGATAAAGATGAAGGCGCGATGCCGATGGACCCACTGATATAAAATCCAAATGGGGCTATGAAATGAAATGATTGAGGCTATGATCAGGAAATTTGATGAAAACCTTATGATTGTAAGCCTAATATGTTGCAAATATGCTTTGATCAATGACGTTAATTTCTATAGAAACTAGTAATCTTGGCATATATTGACTCACACTAGCATAAAACTTATGACATTTTTATAAACCTTTTTCAAGAAATGAGCAAGCATAAGATGGATGAGCTTTAGAATATAGAATTATCTTAGTGCACTCTTTTGGTGTACTTTAGATTTTGTCTAGATTTGGGCCATGTTGTAAAAGACTGTTGATTTTGGAATGAGATAATAATATTTATCGCACTTTGGATATTCACTTATTTATGCTTTCAATTTTTTTAAAAATATTTAGGATGATGGATGAATCATATGGTGATGAAAATACCTAACTCATTCCTTAAGGCCTTTGTGGGTTCCCTCATTGGCCAGGTCATGGCCCATGGTTTGGTTGGGTCTTGATAGAAGCAGTTCCAATGCTTGAGTTTTGGATTTTTTAAACCAAAATCAAAGTTAGAAAGATAGGCACACAGTAGTTGCACCCAACTCTTATATCATAAAACATTTCTTCTTAAAATCTATTCTTATCATGATATATTGTTAACCTAGCTCTAACTTTAAAACCTTATTCCAAATTAAATAGCATGGTGAACAGCCAACAGTCAAGGAAATGGTCATAATAACAACCATGCCCACATGAATGAAATTTGAGAAATGGTGAGACTATTGTCGAAACAATCCAAGCACAATAGGTGCTTATTCAACAACATTTCGATCAACCACAACAAAGCATTGCCAATCGAACCACTGTAACCTGTCAATGGAAAAGAAGTTGTAGATCCAACACCACATGTGATAGATGTCACGACGGTAAAAGAATTCCTCAAACTTAAACCCCTGACCTACAAAGGTGACATGTATCCCATAAATGCAAACGAGTGGATAACAGAATTGGAAAAGAACTTCCAGCTTTTATGATGCTTCAACCAATAAAATGTGGATATCGGGTCTTATTTATTAACACAAGAGCTAATAGATGGTCGAACCTTAAGGGCTCTACAGAACTTGAAAAGAACTGGAGGTGATTCTTGGTGATTTTTACAAAGATACATGCCCAAGGCAATTTAGAATTCCAAACGGACTTAATCCAAAATCTAAAGTATAAGAAGCAATAACGGTGGTTGACTATGAGGTCGGGTTTATAAACCTTATATACTACGTGACATATCAAATATCGATAGATGAGATCAAGGCCAAACATTTTGAAGATGTCCTAAAGCATGAAATCAAGAATATTGTTTAACGTCTGTAATTACCCATATATGATGACGTCTTGGATCGAGCCATTCGGGTGGAACAAGACGTGGATTAGACACGAAGGTACTATTAATGAAAAAGAGAAGGAAAGAATTTAGGGAGACCCGAAAATTAGAAGAGGGCCAATTGCAAGAACAACTAGAGAAGGGGTAATAGGAACCAGAGATGTCAAACACCGTCATGCCCAAAATGCTGGAGAATACACCAAGGAGAATGACAAAACTCGATCATCTAGTATGGCTGTGACAAGGATAGACGGTTAAGTTGGAATACAGAAATGAACTAATTAGAGTCAATGAAATCCCTGTCAGTGAACCAAGGAACAATACAAGACAAGGGCTAGGCCAAAAAGGAATAGTGACTAGCAAATGAACATGGATGACAATTACAATAATTAAAGGCAAGGGTGTGATTTTGCACTTGTATTAGGCGATCCCAGAAATGATGGCAGAATCATAGTAGGTACCTACTTATTCCTTAATCAATTCGGGATCTACACATTATTTTATTTCAAAGTGATATACTGAGGGGATTGATATAATCCATGAACCCAAGGTATGACTTTCTCGTATCGCAACCCATAAGTAAGGGTATCATATGTTCAGTAGTTTATATAATTGTGATATTTGAATGAATGATGTGAGTATGTCTACGAACATGATATCTTAAAATCTAAGGCATTTACATGTCATCATTGGTATGAACTGGTTATCCAGGTTTGAGTCTAGAACTGTATGTGCCAGAAAACCATGACCTTTGTGGAATCCCAAGGTGGGGAGTCTAAATTTGAAGAGGATAAAGTGGTTTTACCCTCATGTTTCATGTCTGTGGCTTGAGCCTGATAGCTTTTGCATAAAATCTATCAAGTCTATCTTTGTACATATCGATGATTTATTTGGAATAATCATCTTTGGGTGACATTAAAATAGTTTGTGACTTCTTGGAGGTAATTTCTAAGAAAATTTTCAGTAATGCCCATATATAGAGAAATAGATTTTTTCAATTTATGTGGTACATGGAACTCAACTAATCTCAAAAGAGCATTACCGTATGGCACCGATAGAACTGAAAGAATTAAAGATACAACTTTAGGAATTTCTTGACAAAAGATTTATTCAACTGAGTTCATTGCCATGGCGAGGGCCGATATTATTCGTGAAGAAAAAGGATGAAACAATGCATTTATGCATCGATTATCGGGAACTAAATAAAGTCACAATCAATAGCAAATATCCATTATCCAAAATAGAAGACTTATTTGATTAGTTGCAAGGAGCCTATATATTTGTAAAGACTAATCTATGGTCCAGAAACCATCAAATCAAAGTCAAATAGGAGGACATCTAGAAGATTGCTTTCCGTACTAGATATGTTCATTACGAGTTCCTGGTTATGCCTTTTGAAATAACGAATGCTCTAACAATATTTATGGATTTAATGAACCGAGTCTCCCCCAAATATCTAGAAAACCTTGCAATAATGTTCATTGACAACATTCTAATTTACTCAAAGAATAAAGAGTAGCATGTGGATCATTTGTCAATCATTTTGTAAACCTTAAAGGCTGAAAGGTGGTACACAAAGTTCAAAAAGTGAAAATTTTAACCTAACAACATAATATTTCTTGGGAATATTATCAACAATAGAGGAATATCAGTGGACACCAAGAATATAAAAGTAGTGGTGGAATGGGTGAGTCCAACGTCCGTGATGAAAATTCACAGTTTTCTAGGACTTGTCGATTATTATCGATGATTTGTGCAAGACTTCTCAAAGATTGTAGAACCAATGATAGAACTTACCATAAATGGGGACCATTCATACGGACTAAGGAATGGAATGAATGCTTCCAAGAATTAAAGAAAATTCTCACAATAGCCTCAATTCCAGAAGTAACAGAAGTATTTGCATTCTATAGTAACGTATCATATTGAGGATTGAGGTGTGTCTTAACGAAACACGAGAGAGTTATTACTTATGCCTCACGATAGCTAAAACCACATGAAAATAACTACCATATGTACAACTTGAATCTTATAATTGTGATTTTTGCATTAAAGATCTGGCAACATTATTTATATGGAGTCTCGTGTGATATCTTCACTGAAAACAAAATCTTAAAGTATACCTTTATCCAAAAGGAGTTGAACCTTAGGTGGTGTAGATGACTCAATCTTATGAAGGATTACAACTTTAACATCTAGTACAATCCTGGAAAAGAAAATGTGGCAGCAAACACATTAATCAGAAAATAGATGGGTCAATTAAATCGCCTTTAAATAGCATATTAGTATTCAATAGGGAGTTGTACTATAATCATTGTGGAGCTAATGATTCTAGAAGAAATTAGATCATGACAAATGGATAATCCCAAGATGATGAAAATCCACGATGATATGGGGAGAAAATAGGATAGTGAATTCATAATACTAGATGGAATATTCAAATTTCGAAATCGAATATGCATTTCCAACATTGAGGAGATCAAGAATAAAATTTTGGATGACTGACACAAATCAAAGTTTGCAATTCACTCAAGAATGACTAAAATGTATCAAGACTTAAAGAAGACATATTGGTGGATGTCCATCAAGACAGATGTCTACAATGCTAACAAATCAAAACAGTTCGACAAAAACCAATCAGATAACCCCAACTCATTCCAGTATCAAAATGGAAATGGAAAGACATCACGATGGATTATATTATAGGATTCCTTACTAGTCAAAAGGTATCAATTTGATTTGTGTCATTGTTGACTATTTGACCAAATATGCACATTGTCACGACCCATCCCGGATTAATAGAAAATATGGAAATCTGACTACAAATCGCGACACATCAAATACTAACAAAGGGGATATTCATCCTTATTTTTTTAAACACCATAATTTTTTTTTTCTTTAATAAAATACGCAGCGGAACAAAAAGATACTAACATAAGACTCCAAACGACCAACGGTACTAAGTGTGACAGTCTAAAAGAAAACAATGACCCAGAACAAGGTCCCAAATCTAACAGAGTAGACCACTACAACTTTGACAAGTTTCCACATCCCAAAGACTCACCTCAATTGGTCACCACCTTCATCTCAATTCTATTCTTACCTCATAATAGATTCACATAACCGGACAACATTTCTAATTCCCAACGTCATTACCTATATCATTTCGCATTATCAACACTAAGTTTCATCATAACGACGATAGCAACTTACAATCAATGACACTCAAGGACTTACTATCACAATGCCTTTGCTAACTTGTTATTAACATGACAAAACAACCATAGTTTTATCCATCCATAGCGAACATAAATTAGGATCCATCCACTTCTTCTCTTACTATCCTCAACTTCTACTAAGACAAACATAGGTCTAATCTATCATCTCCTCATGGCCTTAATTTGGATTTGTTTCTATCACCACCAAGGTTTTTCATACATCCTATGATTTTGACAACCTCAGACTTCTAAACTAATCCTCTTCCACAAGAACACCTTTTCACAACACTCTTCAAAATATCACTTCCTATCACTTAATAAGGTATGACCTCTACGAAGTCACCGAGTAAGAAATATAAAAGCTAGATTCAAATCTTATCATCATCACACATGATAACGCCTCACTAATAACACCTTTTATTTTATTTTTAGTCACTATTTAACATAATGACCGCCACCTTTATCATACGAAAATAGTTAATAAATCATGTTCAATGCCTCCTTATGGAGCTGAACTCGTTATCCACATATAAAATAAAATACTTTTTCAACAATAGGGTAACACACACACACCCAATAACCCGAAGGCTAGCCCATCTGGCTAAAACATCGTTCGTCAAAATCCACCATCTATGGAACAACACACCAAATACCCGAAGGATTGCCAAATTTGCCAAATTTTATTATTTTTCACCATCTATGCCCACACTGGCCATCTTTATAAGAAATTAATATTTCATATTTATTTCAAAACTCATAACAATAACTCTGATTATTAATTCAGAACAGATGACCACATATAAGAACAATCCATACATTAGGATTAACCCAACTCTAATTTAATGGCACATAAGTGTTCATCTTACTCACAAGCTTATAATAGCATTCTACTTTCTAGATCATTTGATTCTAACACTACTCTGTAACAACGAACATTGTGTGGATAAAATGGGTATACAAGCACCACTTCCGAAAGTTAAGTAAATAAGAGTCCATCACGCTTCTACTGCGCTGCTCTGATTATTCACATCTTAATTTATTTTTATGCATACGCTTCACTTGTATAATTCAACAACATCCATTATTTCCAGCTTTAAAACATGCTTAATTTGCTATAAAACTCCACAAGTACAACCATTTTCAAAGATGACACTATCTTTTCATTACAAATATTGTTTTTATAACATTCATGAAATAATCAACATTTTCCTCCACTTATACAATCATATACAACACATTATATCATCAACGTGACTTGACATATTCACCTTCATCGGAACCTACATCAACGTTTCAAGGTTCACTTTACAGGGTTTACCTTTTTATCCACTTCATTTCATATAGAACCACGATTTTCAACAACTCTTATCCATTGTCTCTTTATTTGTCATTAAACTTATCATCAACTTCTCTCACCCAAAATAGTTTTATTG
>NMUG010011209.1:0-10698 GCA_002855965.1 Monotropa hypopitys
AGTTATGCCCTGGGAGAGCTGAGCTTCCATGAAAGAGGTATCGCTGTTGCCGCCCTGCCATTATGGCCGCACTGCCATACCAAGGATAGGGCTGTCATCTATGGCCGCACTGCCATTATGGCCGTACTGCCATTATGGCCGCACTGCCATACAAAGTAGGGCTTCCATTGTTGCCCAGATTTGCAATCTGCATCAGGTGTCCCATGTCCCGGTGATAGGAGCACCTCATGGAAGCGTTCTTGCATTGTGGCTGCCCCATGATTTTGGGAGGCAGTCTAAAGAAATCTTCTTTTCTATTTTCCGGAGGAGCTCGTAGATAGGTATTTTTAACACCGTTTTATTTGCTTGGAATTCCTCTGGCCGAGGCACCCTTCTCTCCTTGGACTTTATCTGGTTCACTTGCCTCGGCACATTTAGTCCGGACCCAGACTTAGAGACAGGAGTTGGCTCGGACTTAAGTCTCTCTGATCTTGCCTCCTCCAGTCGGGAATGCTTCTCAATCCGGTACATCAAGTCATCCATATCCGTCGGGCTGCAGAGCGTAAGGTTTTCAAAGAGTCTGCTCTGGGGATCCAGCCCCATTTTGAAAGAAAGGACTGCGGTTCCCGGAGTGCATTCTTCGATTTTATTGTACACCTCCCAGTACCGGGCTGCGTACTTCCGGAGAGATTCTCCTTTGCCCATCCGTAGTGCGAGCAATGCATCCACCTATTTTATCTGTTTTGTACTTGTGACAAACCGGGCCAGAAAGGCCTGAGATAATTCCCGGAATGAGCCGATGGATTGCTCCGGGAGCTTGACGAACCCGACAAGCCCGAGGTCCCCCAGGCTGGAGGGGAAGACCTTGCAGAGAAGTTCATCCTCTGTGATGTGCAGGGACATCATTTGGCAGAAGTACACCAGGTGCACATATGCATCGGACGTCGGTTCATATTTCTTGAATTTGGGGGCAGAAAAACCCCGCGGTGCTCGATATGCATAAATAGCCGGACAGAATGGTGAGCATATTAGTTGCGCGTGGACCTGATCTGCTCAGCTAACCGTGCCTCGGCCATTTCCGCGCTTGGCGTCCAATTTGTCCCGGAGATCTCCAAACTGAACACCCCTGTCCCTTGCGTGGGACCTGGAATTGACCGAAGCATGTCTTTTGGTGGTCCGGTTATCGCCTTTTCCTTTGCGTTTTCTTTCCTGCCTCGCAAGCTGGCTTTCGTGGGTCGCCGTCCCACTGCTTGTCCAATCTGGCTCCCAGTTCCCCGTGGAACATTATATTGATCCAGAATTTCCACCAAGGCACAGTAACGCCAAAGTTCGAGGAGTTTTGTCATGATCCAGATCGGTTGGATCCTTCCCTTTCCTTCTTGTCTCACGCTCGGAGTGATCGGGGTGAATGTCTGTCCTTCGCTCATCTAGATGATGCCATCGGTGATCCCTTCTTATGTCAGGGGAACGAGACCTCCTCCTGCCTCGGTCATCCTCTGTCCGATTGATCCTCCGGAACTCCTTTGCTCAGAGCTCTTCCTTCAAGCGGAGTACGTCTTCCTGGATAGCGAGTATGATCTCGTCCTTCTTGTTAATACGGTCTTCCAAGATCCGGATATAGGCTTTGGAACCCTGATCCTTCTGAGGTCGGGTCGGAGTCATGCCATTGACCCGGTTATTTTCCGTGATCGCAGCAGGGGTACCGTCATTTGGTAGGAGGACAAAGTCTTCTGGGGCGCGATTGTTTTGCCCGTTCTGCCCAGAAGTAGTAGGTGGAGCCATCAGTGGTTCTGATGCAATGAATCGGAAATGTAATAAGTGTTGTTCTTCCCCAGCGGAGTCGCCAATTTTGGGTTCCTGGACCCGTGACAAGAGTTGCTTATCAAAGATTCGATTCAGAACAACCACCAGATGACTCCTGCAACCAAAGAAAGAGTTAGAACTGCCCGGTGCCGGATGCCGGAAAGGCTCTCCGATGCCTAAATCAGATGATTGTTTGAGAGAATAATTTTGCGGAGTATCAGCTTGTCAGAAATCAGAGTGATTAACCCCTTACCCATTCTGCAATGCCTATATTTATAGGCTGTCCGCAATGCTTCCAATCCGGCTAAATTTGCGGTAACCGTCCCGGATATTCCGCCGCAATATCCGGGATTTACCCAGGTTTCCCTATTGGGTTATCCGGATAGAGATGCATCAGAATGTAGTTAATCCGGTAGGACCCTGGCAAGTAATGAGATAACCCGGTCATACCGTACCATGTCCAAACGGACTGTAGTCCGGATGTATATCTGTCGCCCGGTGTACTGCTGGGACGGGGGTAACCCCATCGTGTCCTGACCAATAGGTCCGGTGTACGGTTAACCAACCGGGCTAACCGTAACACTTCTTCCGGTATAATGCTGGGCCAACAGCCCTCCGATTGGTCCGGCCAACTTACTCCAGTCCCAATGGGCCTGCCCCCAGCGAGCCAGCTCCTATACCCGGCCCATTGACCATATTTGGTTCGGTTACCACAAAATGGATTACATTGTGAGTGAAATAAAAGAATGTAAATATATCTATATCTTGTCGGTAATTACAATTGAGAGGATAAGTTCACCGATAGTGTCCGTTTGACTATAATACGTTATAATATTCAGGTGCAAGAACCCCTACTATATCGAACTATAATCCGGAAATTCGTATCGGGACTTTCCTACAAAAATGATATTCTGAAAAATGAAAGGGAAAACGAGCCGGAAATTTATTGATTAAATTTCAGCAGCGCTTTCGCTACAACGGGCTTTTTTGGGTTATTCGGTAATGAGAAAGTTTGAAATTGGATTGATTTTGGGGAGAGCTTTGGTCTCGGGATCAATTAGGTACTGATTTGGGACTGTTTGTAGGCTCTGAAAACAGTTGGCAATATCGAGACTCGAGTCGGGTTTGGACGAAACAAGGCTCGGGGTGAATTTGGCTTGAATTTCGGGAGGTTTTGAAGGCTTTGGGACTTCTGTCCGAGAGGTTTGATGTGGGAGAGCTTCAACAGTAGCCTTGGGTGTGTCTCCTCTTTTTAAATGGCCTGAATGACCATTGCTTATATAGACCTATGTCGCACCTATAGGTGCGACATCATTCGAGGCCTATTTTGGCTGTTGGCTGGAGTGGTTGCATGGTTTAGGGGAGGGGTTGAGATACCTTTGTCTATTTTCTCTTGCCCTTAAATCCGAATTATATCAAAGGTATATATTTTTTATATAAAGTATATAACTTTTGTCTCTTTGCCGCCGAAAATTCCGATCGTGATACAGTACGCGCTGAGCTGTCGGGGGATGATTTGAGTAACCGATTTGTTGTTGAATACAGTCGTTGGACTCGCCTCGCAATATAGATCATGAAAAAATTTTCGCCTCGCGCTGGACGTACTCCGGTGAAAAAGATAATTCTCGGGCCGTTATTCTGAACGTCCGCCCTTTGATTCGCTACTTTTCCACCGAGAATGATTTCACAGTCTCAATTTTCCCGCAGTAAATGTCTGCCTTTATGCCGACAAGCTATAAAAAAATGTGTCACGTCATTCTGATGTCGGCTCACTCCGTTACGCTGATCTGAACAAAATAACTCCCCCGGGCAACTAAATTCCGGTTTTTCAACCTCCGTCGCAGTTTGATATGTCATTGCCTTGGGAATGCTGTTACCGACGCATTGATGTTGAAACTTGAATTTTTGGATCTCTGGATGTGATTCTGCTTGTACCGACTTAAAATGCGTCTTCGGATGCTGATTTTTGCTGTTCAGACCGTATTCTTTCCGAATCGTTCATTTGCTTCGCAGTTTTTCTTCGAGTAATTCCTTGTTCATGAATTTCAGACATATCCTCGAATTTTGAAATCCGTCGCCCGTCATTCGCATTCGTTCGACTGATTCAGACTGTCCGGACAAGGAATATTTGCAGTTTTGACCATTCCAGATTTTGCTTTTCTGACATTTGGCAGCGGATCAAAATGGGGTATCAATATATTATTTATAGTATACACAACTTATATCCACCAAGCGATGTGTGACTTGTCCACTGACCCGAATCTCCCGTCTGGGACTCTAGTTACCACCTTAGATTGGAGTGTCACAATCTCCCCCACTTGGACCACACGTACTCGTGTGGGATCAAGATTCTCCTATGGTCCCATATTTCTGGTTGGTGCAGGCTTTGATACCATATGTAACGATCCGCCACCGCCCTGCACAATATTGTCTGCTTTGGCCGCAAAGTCCTAGTGGACTTCCCAGGGGGTCACCCATCCTTGGACTAATCTAGGATGAGCACGCTTAACTGGGATATTTCAATGGATTTTGATGCCCGCACGGCTTTAAAAGGCCTTGTGCAAGGTAGGTTCGTGATCTATTATTTATAGTACACACAACTTACATCCACCAAGCGATGTGTGACTTGTCCATTGACCCAGATCTCCCCTCCGGGACTCCAGTTGACACCTTAGACTGGGGTGTCACATCTCCACACCTAAGCCCGTTGTCGGGGATAATTCTCACGAAATGATAGCTAATGTCTTAGGGCTACATTGCTAAGCATCTACTGCCCCCTAAGCTCATTGCCGAGGATACACCAATCGTCACCATATGATGAAATAGATATGCATGGATGTACAATACAATGAATATCACACATTCATTTTTTAACAATGTAACAATCCATGAAAATATATAAACATGCTTGCACACACAAAGTAAGCATAATATTAAGTTGCCCTCATCATCATCTAATAAAAGTAAGCATGTGATATCATAGATGGGTACACACAATTCAATCATATGGTCTTTAACTATCAAATAACATGTTTGATCACATAAAGTCACCCAAATTAAGTATACAAGTGCACCAATGGTAAACTACATATGAAAAAAATCTACACACTCACCTTATGTGCGAGAATCACCAATAAAAATCACTTCGTGGCCGTAGAAGGTCCCGGCTCCTCACCTAAATCGATAACACTAAGTTACAATAATATTCGATATGATTTTACTTTATACTCACTAATTAAATATGTGATTACATTTAACTACTCATTAGGGTCCCCAAAATAATCCCTAACACCTTCCATAAGCCTCACGATCCAACCCCAAACCAAAATCTCTTGAAAAGCCCAAAATCCCATTTCCGCTCGACATTTCGCTCGAGCAAAATGTCGAGCGATCCATGGTCGCTCGAGCAAACTTCCTCGCTCGACTCCAGAGATTTTTGTGAAGTAAATTTTATCAAATCCGCTCGAGCCTCAAGGATTTCGTTCGAGCATGGCCAATTTCGCTCGAGCGAAACTGGCAACGCCAGAATAGTGAATAATGGCGATTTCGTTTTCTCGTCTCCCACATCCACCAAACTTCGATTTTTATGCCTCAAATCTCAAAATCCCTTATAGCAAAATGTTCAAAGCATATAGGTACTAAACATACTTGATTTTGGGGTCTTATACTACCATTAAACATCACCAATTTCACCAAAACCCATCCAGATCTAGGAATTTTACCCAAAACGGGATTAACTTAAAAGTCTTTAATCTACCCTTAATCATGGACGAAATAAATTGATAAACTACATGAGTATGATCATACTTACTTAGTGAACAAGTTTGAAAAAAATTTCTTCCTCAAAATCCTACTCCAAAGCCTCCAATTCTTTGAATCTCTAGCCTCCTCTCCTCTTTCTCTCTAATCTCCTCTAGAGCACTCTTAGGTTAGACTAATGATAGAATAACCACCTTTCTAACTCTAATACAAATTTTAAGTTACAAAGAACACTTTGCCCTCCTTGTAACCTCCTATTTACCCTTGTGAGCCATTACTAATCTATTATACATTATAGCTCTTTGTTCCAGTCATATTCTAATTTTGTCCCAGTCATATAATTTTATCACAGTCATTAATCTATACACTCATCCCCTTTGTTCCAGTCACATTTTTATGTCCCAGTCAGCGTCTTAGTTACACTTTTTTGACACATCGCACAACTCTTACAATTCTCTTCTGAATACACGGGCCCGTGTATGGCCTTACGTGTGAGGCTCACACGGGCCTCAAAAAAACATGCCAACGGCACGGGTCACCGCTCACACTTTTTGACACGTCACACAACTCTTACAGTTCTCTTCTGAATACACGGGCCTGTGTGTGGTTCCACGTGTGGGGCCCACACGGGCCTCAAAAAACGTGTCAACGGCACGGGTCACCGATGTTGTCCCAGTCAGCGTTCTATGTCCCAGTCATACTTTGCAGTCAGCGTTCTATGTTCCAGTCATACTTTACACCCACACGGGTCTCAAGTGCCAACGGCACGGGCAAACACTAGTACTTATATATTCTTAAAGTGTTATATATATATAACTCACATATATAACCCTTATTAAATCTTTAAAACTCTTTCTTAACCCCTCACACATTTTATTTTTCCCTTCTCTATCTTTTATTAATATTCATTAATCAATTTGATATATTATAATTGGTTCGGGTGTGACACTGAGGACATTGTTAGTGAGTTGCAGAACATCCACATGCAAGTTCAACAAAATTTGGAAAAGTCAGGAAACAAATACAAGGCACAAGCTGACCAAAAAATACGTCTGGTGGAATTCAATGATAGAGACTTCATTTGGGCCGTGCTATCCAAAGACAGATATCCTGCACACAAGTACAACAAACTGGCAGCGCGGAAGATTGGCCCATATGAAATTATTGAGAAGATCAACACCAATGCCTATAGACTGCAGCTTCTCAGCCACCTCAATATTTCGGATGTTTTTAACGTCAAGCATCTCTGGTCGTGCCATGGTGATAGCTCGGAGGAGGAGGACGTACTTAATTCGAGGTCGAATTCTTTCCAACCTGAGAAGGAGGATGCAGATGGCATTGCTGAGGAGTATTTAAGAGAAGTCAGACCCAGGACATGTAGTGCCACACTCAAAGCACGTGACAAAAGCACTTCCCGAGCTGCATGTTTTAGCTCACCAATTCAGATCGTTGTCCGTTCTCCTCCACTCGTAAGCTCGACGAAGCAACATTTTGGGAACCCAAGCACACTGAAGCAATCGTCTCCCCCAGCCGATCACTTTCGACCAACTTGAGGGTTGAAAGCTCTTGTTACCGTGCTCCCATGATTGAAGCTAGTTTAGCCCGTTTGCCCTCTTCTGCTCGGCATTGCCTCTTTCTGCGCGGGAAGCACGTGCCGGGAACCTATTTTCTTGGCCCCACATGTTTTTAAGTATTTTTGTCTTTTCTTAAGATTGACCCGACCTGTTTAAAATTTCTTTTTATTCGCCTTTTGGTCCTAACTTACCCAGTGGTCCAGGAATTGTACTTAGGTTTCTTTCCCAATTTAGGGTTTCTCTATGTCCTATATATACCCCGTGATGTAATAATTTGAAGTCGCGAGTCTGGTCATTTGGTATTCTTCAGAATCAACGATAGTATTCTGTCCATCCCTCCCTTTTCTTCATTCTATTCCGATTTATCTTTTGTTTATTTCCACTGGGTTGACTGAAGGCTGTAGGTGGATCCCCCTAATATCCACACTGCATCACAAAGGGTATACATAGCAGCTCTCCTATAGTTGGGATCGAAGGGACCCTTGGAAGCAACAAGGTAGTGAGGATGAAGGAGAAGGGAGTTCTTTGCAAAGTTATCAGAGAATTCAGAGTAAGCAAAAATCCAACAAATCTCGAAAACATTCAAAAGGGTAGAAATCAACGGTCATGAAGGAAGATAGAGCATCAAAAGACGTGCCCCTCATTCACTAGGGCGACACATGTACCACGAAATAATTAAAGTCTGGAAAAGAATTTAATGTGCACGACTCTCGATGAAGGATAACTAACACTTAAGAAATACCAAGTGTTCCCGACCTCATGCCCAGGTCCTGAGCTCGAGAATATGGGAGTAGCTAATAGGAGAAATAAGCACATCAGGTCAGGTCAGCCATGATCCCGTAATAGCAGCTCAGAATAACAGTTCAGCTCTTAGAGAGAATCTCCAACAGATCAGCTCAACCCCAAGGAGGAGTTCTCAAAACTTAGTCGGACTCTAATAGAGGCGCTACTAGGGTACTATGCTTATTGAGAAGGTACAATATCCCCTAACTATAAGGGGAGAAGAATGTGCCTCCGCGATATCAGTCATGACTTATGCTACGGTTACGAAATGAAGAATAAAACTCTAATTATAACAACCTACACGTATGACAGCGATCCTAACGTTTTCTACTAAGCCGGGCAACGATCTCCAAAATCACGAAAGGAATAATCAACTGCATATAAATAAAGAAGAAAATAAAAAACATGTATGGAATTCTTTAACCTATTAATCAGAGTTAATTGATTATCAAACAAGCTCTAACTTAATCGTCAAAGGTGCACACGGTCCGGATCAGACCGGTTTTCTATGAATCCAAGGATCGATATGATACTCACGGTTTTTTGATATTGTAATCCGTATCCGAACCATGACTCACGGTTTTATGAGCCGAACCAATCCGCGAACTACGGTTCGGTCCCGATTTTATCCAAGTTTTTTTTACTTTTGCACATAACTCAAATTGACATTCAAGTATATCAAAAGTTTAAAAAATTGCAATTTAAAATTAAATGATCAATAGAATTATACACTTAGAGAATTAATGAACTAACAAATGATCCATATAATTTGGAATACAAACATATTTTAGTAAAATGTATATATAAACAAAATAATACTGATATATATATAATTTTTATATGTATATATTTATACGGTTTGGTTCGGTTAAATCAACAGTTTCAAAATAAAAAACCGTATCCAAATCATATGTCACGGTTTTCTAATTTTTCAATCTGTGACCGGACCATTAATCCACGGATCCAATCCATAACATACAGATCGAATTGAACCGGTTTCGTGATTATTTCGGTTTTTGTTACAGCTCTAGGCATATCTGGCCTAACCAAAAACCGGTTCATGAGTTATGTCACAAATTCAAAATGCCCGTTTTTTAATTTCCTGATTCTTCTCAGTGCAATTCGTCACGGTGCACACTAAGTTACTTGCCATCTAAAACTAGCATTGAAATACAACATTGTAAGAGTCCTTCGCAAGAAAATTTAGGAAACATAGTGAGAATCCAATTTTTCACCAAATCAAGAACCAGAAAAATCACTTGACCATCAGACTCACTCCTTCTTTGCCGGCTATGATGACCGCGGTGGCCATGCCGAGGAACAACCCATGTTCCACCACTCCTTCCAGAGCAGAAATCTCCCTCCCTGCGGCCTCGGAGTCCTTGATCGGAGTCTTGAAATATAAATCCACAATATAATTCATGTTATCAGTCAGGTAAGGTTTCTCACCATCCAATCTGAGATTAGCCTCACACCCTTCTGCATTGAACAGTTCCTGCAGTCTAATCAAATTATACTTCCAACAGAACTGAACCACCTCGACAGGCATCGCCAGCCCACTCCCGCCGAGACCGCTGACCAATTTGGACTCATCCACCACCACCACAAATTTATCGGAAGCAGCTTCAACCATCTTCTCGCGAAGGAGGGCGCCCCCGCGGCCCTTGACGAGATCGAGATTAGGATCGACCTCGTCTGCGCCGTCGATGGTGAGGTCAAGCTTGGGGCGTTCGTCGAGGATGGAAAGGGGGATTCCAAGGGAGGCGGCTTGTTCTTTGGTGCGCTTGGAGGTCGGTATGCCCACTATGTCTTTCAATTGACCTGATTTGAGGAGATCGCCGAGCCTGGATACCACGAAGGCGGCGGTGGAGCCGGTGCCGAGGCCTAGAACCATTCCGCTGCGGACGTACTCGACGGCCTTGTCGGCGGCCAGCTTCTTGAGGTCATCTTGGGTCAGTGATGGGGTTGCGGAGGAGAGGGCCTTGATTGATCTGTGGCGCCGGGTGCTGCGCAGGTTAAGGGAGGGGGTGCGAAGGATAAGGCGGTTTGCGGCGGCATTGTTGTTGCTGTGGTGAAGAGAGGAAGAGAGAGAAGGGGGAGAGTGGAGGGATAAGGGGGCCATTGTAGACGTGGAGGGAGGAGTTGGGTTAAAGACCGAATTGAAATGTATATATGATTTTCTCATTTAGATATCATTCCGATCTGAACAAATTGTTGGAAATGAATGAAATTTATTACTAAATAAAATACAATACTTAATATAAAAATCGTTACAATATAATTTATTTATATTTTAATTACCGAATTAATTATGAAATTAATTCAATAGGCTCCTCTATTAACTATAAAATGGCAACTTGACCAAGAGGAAAAGACACCCAAAAACCATTCTTCTCTCCCTCTCATTTCTTGTACTAAATCCTTCCTTACTCGAGAGAGTTCAAAGAACAGCAAGTTCGCAGGTTCGGGAGTGTTGTGCTACATAACCGAAATACCGATTTTACCCTGTGAGCCGAAGGCCAACATCAACCTCAAACACCTACGGTGATGCGGCCTATTTTGGCTTAAGAGGACCGTGATCAACACGATACTTCGGTTCTTCGTTACAAATTCTAAATACTTGTTCTTATTACATTTTTTGTTTGTATTTATATTTACCGAAATCAGATTTTCCATATCTAATTTCCTACAATCTTAAGCCAAAATAAGTTTTCTGTTTTAACATAAAACTCTGGAATTCTGATTTCTTTGTTATTTGGTTTCCTGGGCAGAATTAATAATCAATTTTCTTGTCGATTTC
>NMUG010011210.1:0-10698 GCA_002855965.1 Monotropa hypopitys
ATTCTGAACCGCCTACACTTCAAATCCTCCGAACTAACCATATACGGTGCATATCTAGATAATGCAGTGAACCTCGCCTCATAATCACTGACAGACATATTCCCTTGCTTCAAATTTGAAAAAGCTGCCTCTTGCCCAAATCAAAAACTATCTGGGTAAAACTTATCGTTGAACCCTTGTACGAACCTATCCCAAGTGATAGCTCTTGGGGCAGCCGGCTCAACTCCAAGTGCCGGTGCCACCTCTTGCCTTTTAAAAGAATTCCACCAACTCCTCGCTTCACCTCTAAATAGAAAAGTCACCAAAATTACTCTCTGCTCTCCCTCAACACCCAGAGTGTCTAACACCAACTCTACTTCCTTTAGCCATTCTTTGGCCACCTCCGGGTTATTTGCTCCCTCAAATACCGTACCACATAACCTTTTAAATCTCTCTAAGAGACCCGTGTTCATACCTCTATCCACATTCTGATTGGCCTGTAGTTGAATCAACATTTGTTGACCTTAGGCCAACTGAGCAATGGCGGCCATCATTCGAGCCTCTTCTCCAACCACAGGGGGAACACCCCCACCTGGATTGCCTCCGTTCATACTGGCCTACTCCTCAACTTTTTGATCATTATGTTCCATTATTTTCCTGTAAATCACAACACAAGAAACAACATGGTGGAAACAAGCATTAGATGTCAAAAACTCACGCGTTAGTCAAACACACCTCAATGACTCAATGCATGACTCGACATCCTATGGTCCACTACTTAGCCACCCTAACCTTAGCATCTTGTTATACTATGCTTTTCCACTTAACTTTTCAAGACTTTCCATTGGAAGAGAATGTTGATCAGGCGTTCTTCCAATCGGATTTCGAGTCCAGTCCCATGGGTGTCAAAGATACACATAATAATCACAAAATACTAATACCCAAACTCCCAACACTTACCTCAAACTCATACCTTAAGCATAAATTCCATCCAACCACTTGGTCCCCTAACTCGGACCTACAACCTATGCTCTGATATCAAGTTGTAACATCCCTAACTCAAAAACACACAAAATTTAAAATTTTCCATAAACCTCTTAATCAAATAAAACCTCAATAACATTGTCCACGTAAGTCACAAAAATAGGTAATTCCTTAAGTATAAATCCAAAGGTGCTAACACACCCAAACCTCAAAGAAAAGCAATTAAAGAAACAACCAAACTACTACAATCCCAATACAAGTCTCTAAAATGAAAGACAGTAAAAGTCTACCAATAAGACTAAGCAGGATCTCAAGCCACAATCTCCCAAGGTACCACCTTAGCTCAACAATCAAATCCAAGTACCCAATGACCTTCAGCCTTGCAGTGGACCACTAACCTGCGATCTATTTCCAAGTCAAAAACAAGAAAATAGAGTGTGAATATGATATCTTTAACTTCCGAAACACAAGTATTTATTGTGACAGAAAATCGTAAATATAGGCAGTTATGACTATTGTTTCAACAATGAATCTCATGCATGACGCTCTACATATACCGGTCAAAGCCATCTTTCAGGTGAATTGAGCATCCCATGCTCTGAAATCTCTACTACTATGGGTAGTAGTTCGTACGCCCCGCGCAACAACATTTTGGGTACGTCCCACGTACCATTGGACTTACAATGGTTGCCATCAATCGCCACCCGTTCCACGGAGGCATGCATAATTCATTCATACGTGCGTATCATGCTTCTCATCACAACTCATGCATATAATTCTATGCATATCATTATATTATACCAGTACTTTCATGCATCCATGTTCATGCATATCATTCATCTCATGTAATTGTGTTTTTACACATTAAACTAAGTATTAAACTTCTCATGTCATAAATGAAGAGTTAACTAAAACGACATTGTGAATATACAATTAAGGATTCCATATTCTTATACTCACCAGCACCGATGATCAAACCTTCTCTTTACCTTTGAGTGAGGCCTAAATGCCTTCCTCTTACGTTCCTACCAAACAAATCACAATTTCAGTCCACGATGAAAGATATATGACAAGGAGATATGAATCATTAAATTAACTCAATTCAAAGGATAACCATCTTCAAACAACTTATTAAAGTATTAGAATAACCCCCAAAACCTCCCAAACACATCCCAAGGTCATCCCCGAATCCCACGACAAAACACTAAAAATCTGTCAAAAATCCCTAGAGGGACCGGTCTCCCTAAAAATGAGAGATCGGTACCCTGCACACTGGGACCTTTCTGCCGGCCAAGGGACCGGTCTCCCCCCTGGACAGGGACCAGTCCCCTACTCCTTGGGACCTCTCTGTTGGCAAAGGGACCGGTCTCCCCCAAAGCTAGAGACCAGTCTTTCCTGGTGCAGAGTCCAATTTTTTAGAAAACATTTTGACGAACCACTTCATATTCAACCTCCCCAAACTCAATATTTTTGCTTCAAAACTCAAAAATCAAATGTACCAAAGTGATTCTATCATGTGTAGGCTAAACATATTCAATTGGTGGCTCAAAACACTCTCAAATCCCATGGATTCAACCCCAAAAACTAGGGTTCATCCCAAAAACGAATTTGATGTTTAAATTTCGATCTAGACCAAATGTGAAGTGGTATAGACTCCTTCCTTTGATTTCTTCTTCAAAAACCTTAAATCTTCAATTCCTCTTCTTCCTCCTTTAGCCTCCCTTCCTTTTCTCTCAAACCCTCTCTTTCAATACACTTGTATAATGAGAGAGTTACTCTCAAGAACCCCTAAAATCAGGTTTTGAAAGCAAAAGACCCCTTTGCCCTTAATAAACCTCCAAATTACCCTTGTCTACCCTTTCTTTACTTATACAGACACTTTGGGTATTTAATAAAATGAATATAGTGTATAATTCTCTATTAAATCTCAACTCTCTCCTTATCCTCCAATACCCTTTTATTTCTTCTCATTAATAACACTTGGTCATTAATGAAATCATTTATATTTTTAAATAAATGCGACGGGTATTACACACATCCTCCATTGGCCGGAGGGCTTCTTCATCATCACCATATTGGAGACCCATTTAGGGTATTGGGCTTCTCTAATGGACCCTTCCTGCAACATTTTGGCGACCTCCTGTGCGGCTGCGTGGTTTCTTTCGAGTGCGAACACCCTCTTCTTCTGCCTAACAGGGCGACACTCAGGATCAACATTTAGCCGGTGTGTTATTATCCTTGTATCAATGCTAGGGATATCTTCATGGCCCCAGGCAAAAACATCTCTATTCCTCCTCAAATACTCAATCAATCTGCCCTTCTCCTCCAGGGCAAGTCCGGTGCCGAGCTGTATTATTTGGTCAAGACAGTCCGGCCATATTGCCGAGGAGACCAACTATTCTAATGGTTCGCCTCGCAGCAGTCTCTCTTCATCCCTCACATCCAACTCATCAAGGGCCATAGTTTCATAACGGCGTTTGACCGAGAAATTATAACATTCTCGCGCAGTTTTCTGGTCTCCCTTGAGCTGTCCCACTCCACCGGGGGTCGGAAACTTCATCTTCAAATGGAAAGTAGAAATAACGTCCTTTACCATGTTCAGGAGTACCCTTCCTACTATGGCATTATAGACCGAGGGGGCGTCCACCACCAGGAAATCGACTATGTGCATTACCTGCCTTTCTTCTTCTCCCAAAGTTACGGGTAGGGCAATCTGGCCCTTCAGATACACAGTACCCCCTGCAAAACCCACCAATGGTGAAGTCATCGGTCGCAAACGATCTCTTCCCAACTGGAGCAGATCAAATGCGTGGAGAAAAAGGATGTCTGTTGAGCTTCCACTGTCAATCAGGACCCTCCTAGTTTTGAAATTTGCCACAGTCATAGAAACCACTAGGGGGTCGTCATGGGGATAAACTGTCCCCTTTTAATCCTCTTGCAAAAAGATGATGGACGGGTCCTCCTGCCTCGAACACTTAGGCTGTCTTCCAACTGCACAGATTTCCATGGGATCTTCTACCTTTAACCTTCTGAGATGAGCTTTCCGTGCCGAACTGGACTCTCCACCTCCAGCAGACCCTCCGTGCACTACTCTTATTTCTCCGATAGGTTCGTTGTTCTCGGGGGCCCTGTCCTGCTCTTCTCGCCTCTATCTGCCGCGCTGGGCCCTTGACTCGGCTCTTTGAACAAATCTCTGCAACCTTCCACTTTGAATAAGTTCTTCGATCTGTCCCTTAAGGTCGATGCAGTCGTTGGTATAATGTCCATGGTCGCGATGGAAGCGACAATACTTATCTCTGTACCTCTTATCGGGGTTGGACTTTAGCTAAGTCGGCCACCTCAGGTGAGGATCATCCCTGAGGTCATTCATGATTTGATCAGCAGATGCTATCAAGGGGGTGTAGTTTCTGTGCCTCTCTGGTGGTCTGCCGGTTCTCCAATGTGGGCTTCTTCTGGGCGATCCCCAGCTAGGAGAGCCTCTCCGGTCGACTCTCTTTCCCTTCTGCTCATAAAAGGACCCCTTGGGAGGATCATTTTTTCTCTTCTCAGGTTGGTTCTGCTGTGCTGAGCTCTGTCCCTGGTTCGTATCATCTCTGCTCCTCCGTGCATTCAAGGCATCCTCAGCATTGATGTGTTTCTGAGCTCTCATCAACAGCTCGGCCATGTCCTGCTGAGGATCCTAAGTCAAGTTAAATAGCATGGTTCTTGACCACAGACCTGCTATGTAGGCCGCCATTGCCATTTTGTCATCAACGCTTTCGATCTGCATTGTTTCCTGGGTAAAACGAGCGGTATATTCGCGCACAGACTCTCCTCGCTTCTGGCGCACTATAAGCAGGTGAGTGTCAGGTTTGTGATAACGTTGCCCGATGATGAAGTAACTCACAAATTTCTGACTTAGTTCCTTGAATCTATCCACACTTCCCGGCTTGAGCTTGTTGAACCACATGCGTGCACTTCCCTTGAGGGTGACAGGGAAGGCCCTACACATGACCTCGTCCGGGACTGCCTGAAGCATCATAAGGTTTTTGTATGTCTCCAGTTGGTCGAGCGGATCCGTGGTGCAATTAAAAGATTCCAAAACGGGCATTTTAAACTTGGCGGGCAGGGGGCGTTGAGAATGCCCATGGAAAATGGGGAATCTGTGTTCTGCACCAACTCTTCCACGGTTACCGGAGTTTTTGCTTGGATTCGCCTTTGTATTCCGTCAATCTGGGCTTTAATAGAAGCCAAGAGGTCTTCATCTGGTCTATTTATTGTTATTCACACTAGCATCGCAAATGGAAAATTATATTTTCCAGGTAATCAGGAAGAATCACCCAATCAGCCTCGTTACTAGCAGACTTGGAATAATATAAGTAGATAGTTTAGTTCAGCTTGTCTTTATGAATATTTTAGCTCTGAGACAGTTTTGTATAACAATGTAAATAAGTTAGTTGTGGACCCTTGGTTGTATATAAATGTGTAATGTAATATAAATGAACTGTGTTGGTTGTAAGGAAGTATTATAAGAAATAAGAATATGATATTCCGCTGCTTATTGCATTTCCAGTTAATTAAAAGATAATTTTTAATTAAATTAAGAAGTGCCTGAGGTGGTTGAGCAAATCACCTGGCGTCTGTCACGATGACTTTAAAAATAGGTTAGGGTCGTGACAGATTTAGTGGTATCAGAGCACAGTTTCGAGTAAACCGAGCAGTAAGATAAGGTTATCACAGTTAGTATTCATAAATTACCTGTGGTAGGGTAAATCTGGATTAGCCACGTGGCACGTGGATTAAGATTTCCTACATCGTTATAAATCCAGATAAGTGAAATTATGATTACATGGCACTGCGGTGAGTATATAGGGCAGCGCGGGTGCATGACAGCGCGGATTGTGTGGCAGCACGGTGTGCATCTTGGATTCCTTACGGTCTGGCCAACTATAGGTCCATAGAGAGTTTGGTTGCTAGGATAAGGTTTTATCAGCAATGGTTAGACATCCTAGTGACATACTATCTCTATTAAGGGACATACGGAGGTGGATCTTAAAGGGATGAGCCAATATGTATTCCTGGAAACAAGCATGAGCTAATATGTAAGAGATAAGGCCTATTCTGAGTCCCATTGCCATGCAGTTCCTTGGATCAGGTCAGGCTCAATGAGTATGACATCCTGGGAGTGCGGAATGGAGGTTTGGATGTTATGAATAGCATCTCGGCATATGATGAACCATGAGCAAGTGTGGTACCTCGGCTGTGGATAAGGCTTGGCCCAGTGCGGCAGCATTCGCAGTGCGGAATGATGATCAGCTCGGCATAGCATGGGCGGTGTGTACAGGTAATGGTTAATGTGTAAGATATTAATCATTACACACACCAACTGATATAAGGCCGTGAATGTGATTATATAAGCATGAATAGAAGTCTGAACGGCAGAAGATGAAGGGTCTGGAGAATTAAATGGGCAGAAGGTGAAAGGACAGTGGTTTTGATTCATCTCCTCTTCCTAAACCAGAAGTTACGAAGAGGAAACAGTGCATTGATGAGACGGACCAGTAAGTATAAAAGGAGGTGAATGCTTCATTTACGTGGACTGGAATCTCTGGTAACAAAACTCTGCCCTAATTACTACTCAGTACTCGGTCTTCGTTTCTTTCGATTAGGATTAAGTTTTCCTCTTTCCGGGACTAACTTGATCATCAGAGGGCCTTCAAGCCACTTGGCTAGGGGGTAATCTAACCTTTGTGATTGCAGAACAAAAAGGGCAAGTCGAGAGCATACAAAGAAGCCGTGTCATTGGAGCAGCAAATCCATTAAAGTCAAAGTCAAAGCAGTTTTCTTGCAAGGGTAAGAATTATCCTCGCACAATTGGCGCCGTTTGTCGGAAACATATTAGAAAAAGTAATCAGCTCCAGTTGAAGGAAGATGACGGCAGGACAAAACAATGAACTTGAAGAACAACAAAGGGGTACCGGGGTTGACGGAGGTGTCACGAATACTCCTCTGGTTCCCCCAGTACCAAGAAAGCCCAGGAGTCATTCTCGTTTCCAGAGATTCAGCAAAGGTGGCCCAAGCCAACGTGCTGGCAAGGGGAAGGAAGTAGAAGTCCCTGATGCCAGGCTTATGGCAGAAGAAGAGTTTGTCGCCATGGAGGGTGACGATTCCTATTCCGATGAGGAAGATAGCAGGACCCGATCCCTGGGTTCTCAGTTAAGATCCAGAACAGTACACGATGAAGATTTGATTGACATAGTGAAAGCCCAGGCCCAGACCATTAGGCGTTTGGAGGAGGAGATGAACCGGCTGGTACAACAACAAAATCCAGTGGTGGCAAACCAAGCACCATCAGTGGTGGAGGTAACAAACAACCAGGGAAGGCGAATAGTCAATACCAACCCAAGGGCTGTTGGGGACCAGGGAACGGAACCCAACGACCAGGGACGGGCGCAGGGTGTGAACAGGGGAGGAAGGAACCCACCACCACCTCAACGATGGAGGTGTGTGGTTAGGGGTTCCCAACAAACCGGTGAGCACCCAAGCCGTACAATAAGTCATGTGAACGAGGCTACCCCAGCAAGATCAGCAGCCTCTGTTACCGTTCTTAGGGAGCAGATAATGTGACGCCGGGGTCTAGTGCAGGTGCAACAGGTTCAGAAGGATCAATCTGGGGGCATGCCAGCACCCCTGGAGGACATTGTGGATTTGAGGAAGTACATTGATGAGCATTTCCGGGGCAGGGGAACTGCCCAGGATACCGCAAAGCGTGTCGTGTAGCAGATAACCTCCTCCCCCTCTCCATGGAAATTACTCAATACAGGATTCCAAGGGGATTCACCATCCCAAATTTTCCAAAGTATGATGGGAAGGTGGACCCCATCGCGCATCTAAAGGATTACCAGCAGGCACTCATCCTCTACGAGGGTGATGACTTGTTATATTGCAGAATGATTGCTTCCAATTTGGGGCGGACAACATTGACGTGGTATCACAAACTCCCGTCCCAATCCATTTCATCATGGGAGCAATTAGCTGAGATCTTCGTTGCATGCTTTATGACTAGTCGTGCTGCCCCCAAACATTTTGATTCTTTAATGTCGCTGAGAAAGCGATCGAATGAGAGTCTCAGGGAGTATGTCGGCCGGTACATAGAGATGTACAACGAGGTCGAAGATTGCACGGAGAAGCAAGCAGTTTCTATGTTCAGGTTGGGCCTCTCTTTTAGTGAGAAGCTGAGAGAGTCCTTAACCTTGAACCCAGCAGAAACCTTCCCAGAGCTGATGGAGAGAGTGGAACAGCACGCAAAGTTAGAAGAAGAATAGTACAGGGAAGTTGGCCGCATTGCGAACAAGAGCCACCGGACTAATGTGGTGGATTCTGAAGAAAAGAAGAAGAAAAAGAAGAAGAAGAAGACAGCAGAGCAGGGAGATTCCCCCGCGCAGACGGAATCAGCTCCTGCCGCGCAGCAAACCCAGCCAGCCGCGCAGCAGACAAACTTTGCCGGGCTGCCGGCTTTAAAGATGCCCAAACCAGGTCCAGAATCATGCAAGGCAATTCGGACCACATTCAACATCCCCATATTCCGACTGGTCTATCCTCTACAGAATTAAGCCTTCTGGAGAAGGCCTGCGAAGATAAGGGGAAATCGGGAAAATATGGAGGCTACAGGTTTAAGGTGCAGCTTCCACAGGCAGTACGGCCACATGACCGAGCACTGTATGGATTACAAGGAATTTTTGGAAGAGCTAGTGGAGGAAGGTCATTTGAAGCAGTACATCGAACGGACCCCTTCCTGGGGAAACAGGCCCAGGCGGGCAGAAAGACACGATGACTGTTCAGATGAGGATCTGAATCCTGCCGGCATTATACATATGATTCATGGTGGAGAAGACCACCAGAGGAGAGATCAAGCTAGGGCCCAAAAGCGAGGGGAAGCGTCAGAGCAACATGTGCTTAAACTGGGCCAGAAACGACAGAGAGAAGTGGACCCTGGGGTGGCTCAGATTTCTTTCTCAGAGGAGGATTCAGATGGAGTGACCTATCCACACAGTGATGCTCTGGTGATAACGCTTAACATAAATAAGTTTGATACAGAGCGGATACTAGTGGATCAGGGGAGCTCTACCGAAATCCTCTATTTCCAAGCATTCAGGAAGATGGGTCTGACCCAGGGGGATTTGAAAGAAACAAAAATTCCATTGGTGGGATTCACGGCTATCCCAGTTTGGCCGCTTGGATCCATTGTGCTTCCTATCCGAGCTAGGAGGATTACAAAAGAAGTGGAGTTCTTGGTGGTAGACCTCCCTTTAGCGTACAATGCAATCATTGGTCGTACATGGCTTCATAGGATGGGAGCTATACCTTCGACATATCATCAAGTCTTCAAGTTTCCTGGACCAAAAGGGGTGGAGAGCATAAAGGGTAACCAGAAGTCATCAAAGAATTGTTTTTTGGCTTCCATTAAGCACACCCCTACGGCAGAGCAGGTGAAGACAATCGAAGTTCCCGATCATCTAGTTCTCGAAGATGTTGGTACGGACCCAAATTCACGTGTGGTAGAGAGCTTGAGAAATGTCCCCGCACACGAGTCCGACGAGGATAGGTACTTCCTGCTTGGGGAAGAGCTCCCTGAGACGAATGCCTTAGACTTGGAGAGGACTTTACAAGAGAATATTGACGTATTCGCTTGGACTCCGGCAGAAATGCCAGGAGTAGAGCCAAGCGTAATATGCCATCATCTCAACGTGGATCCATGCCACCTCCAGTCATGCAGAGAAGGCGCAGATCAGCCGCGCACCACGCAGAGGCAGTACTTGAAGAAGTGGACAGATTGATGAAGGCCAATGCAATTCGAGAAGTGTATTACCCGGAGTGGCTTTCAAATACTATAGTTGTAAAGAAGAAAAACAGAACGTGGTGTGTGTGTGTAGACTTTACCAGCCTTAATAAGGCATGTCCCAATGATAGTTTTCCCATGCCAAAAATTGATCAATTAGTTGACTCTACGGCAGGATACAGACGTATAAGTTTTTTGGATGCCTATAGGGGCTACCATCAAATTGCAATGTATGAGCCTGACAAGGAGAAAACTTCATTTATAACACTGTTGGGACTTTATTGTTATAGAGTTATGCCATTTGGATTGAAAAATGCTGGAGCCACATATCAAAGGCTTGCAACTCTCATGTTTCGTGATCTTATTGGCAAAACTATGGAAGTTTATATAGATGACATGGTGGTAAAATCTAAAGAATCGGATTCCCACCTAGTTGATCTATGTAAAACTTTTCAGATTTTGAGGCAATTCAAGCTCAAGCTTAATGCTTCCAAGTGTGCTTTTGGAGTTAGTTCGGGCAAGTTTTTGGGACATCTGGTAACAAGAAGAGGAATAGAGGCCAATCCAGATCAGATTATTGCTTTGCAGGCCCTCCAAAGCCCAACAACAACGAAGGAAGTTGAGCATTTAACAGGAATGGTTGCCGCACTAAACCGATTCATAAGCCGCAACTCGGATAAGTGCAGGCCATTCTTCCAGTTATTAAAGAAGAGTTCAAAATATGAATGGGGGGCAGAATGTGAAACAACCTTCCAAGATCTAAAGAAGTATTTTGCGGCACCGCCGTTGATAGCCACACCAGAGCCTGGTGAGGTGTTAACCCTCTACCTTGCAGTCTCTGAGCATGCTGTGAGTGCGGTGTTGATCAAGGAAGCAGAAAGGCGGCAAGTCCAGTTTATTATGTAAGTAAGACCATA
>NMUG010011211.1:0-10697 GCA_002855965.1 Monotropa hypopitys
AGAGTAGAGGGACATCATTTGCCTGAAATGCACAATGTGGGTGTACGAATCCATTTTGGGATCGTACCTGTTGAACTTGGGTGCTGAAAAACCTGCTGGAGGCCTTGCAGCTTCAATTTCAGGAGAGAAAGGAGTGCAGGGGATTCCATCCTGCCGGCACGGCTCATAGGTCCGAGCTGGCGGGACCCCCCTTCTCTGGCTAACCTGCTCTAAGTAGCGGCTGACCTCCCGGCCGTCGTGTCTCCCATGCCTGGGTGGTGACTGAACTCGGTTCTGACGGCTCTTCTGGGCTGCTGGGACTGCATTTGGGCCTAGGCGATCAAACACTGGCGGCCTGGCATTTGAAGCTGAGCGCTCGTCCCTATGCCGAGGAGGGGAGACTCGGCGTCTGATGCGACGGTCCTCGTTGTCCCTCTCTCAGACAGGGATCTCTTCCACTCTTTCCCCCAGCCTGTCCCGGACCGAGGGTCTCGTCTGCCAGGATCTTCTCCTGCTGTCGGAAGGCTCTTGGTATTTTCGGCTATCCTCGGCCCGGCTGGGCGCTGGAGCATCCTTTCTTTTCTCGGTAGCCTTGCGCAGTTCAGCCATCTTGTGCATGAGAGCGTCTATTTGCTGGTCTCTCCGGCCCAAGGCTCCTTCCAACCTTCTGATGTACTGCCTCGTCGTGGGCTTGGCCGGTGCGTCAGGGCATTCACTGGAGTGAGTACTTCCGTCGGTACGTGTGCGTTTAGGGGTTCTGAGGGTAGAGTCCCCTATTCGAGCCACCTCTTTCCCTTTGGTCCTTCTGCCACCGGACTGGTTGTCTTTGGAAGCCATCTTCAAGCTCACAGTAGAGATCTAAGTGCTAGAAAAAAAAGGTTCCCTAGCGGAGTCGCCAATTGTTGGGGGGGTAAGCCTTTTCTACGGTGGATCGCAGCTGCGAGCGGCGGAGATGGCTGTGGAAGGATGGCCGGACCTGGCTGCACGAGGAACAAATGGTTAGGCTACCGGCGTCGTCGCCGGTGGACCCTCCGATGGCAAAGTCAGCAAGTGTTTCTAGAGAGAGAAACCAAATTGACAGAGTATTGGCTAGGGAGAGAGTGTGTGTACCATGCATTGAATGCCAAGCTCTTTATATAGGGCATCGGAGAGTGCTGAGGTCGCGCTTCGGCACATGTGAGCCGCCCATATCCGTCATGGGGCAGTGTGGCTGTCCCCTGGGCGTGCTGGCAGGTGGCTGACCAGACAGCTTCCGACAGTGTCAGGCGGTGCCGCCTGACATCCTTGGGCGGCAGAAAAGCTCGAAAAGGCTGTCTGGCGTGCAGCGGGAATCACAGAAAAGCTGATTCCGTGTCAGGCGTGTGTCTGCCATGTGCGCAATATCCGGGATGCTGTCTCCGAGGGAATATTCGCTGTGAACAATGTATTTTGTCCTATTTGGCCGAAGCTAGCTGCTTCGGCATTGCTTCCTGTATGCCGGGCCGTCCTGGGCTGCGGGGCTTCTGCACAGAAGTATGACCAAGAGATCCCTCTCGTCGGCTCATGAACTGCTCGGTCGCATGACCTTGGATGCTAAGCTCTTCGGCTAGGCTCCTCCTCTGGGCTTTGAGTCTCCGGACCGGAGAGAGCCCCAGAGAGGCCCCTTATGCCGGCTAAGATCTGATTGTGCCATGTCGGCTAATCTGAGCTGAGGAAACCTCCTCGTCGGTAATGCTTTACTCGGTCGCGTGACCTCGGTTGCGGGCCTCTTCGGCTAGGCATCTCCTCTTGGATTTGAGTCACCGGGCCGGTGAGAGCCCCAGAGAGATCCTTTCTTCGGCTATGAATTGCTCGGCCGCCTGCTGGCTGGCCTATGCTGCGGTCCTCCCGGAGAAGGTCGTGGCTCCGGCCTCCCGAATGTTCGGCCCCCCTACACATCCCTTCGACAATCAAAGCAGTCTCTCTAGATATCCGAAGGAGCCAACCAGGGCCTCTCTAAACCTCCGGCTACCATGTCGGTCAGTAGAGCACCACGTGCTTTCCTTGTGGTAAGGGCACATCTCCTAGCTGGCTGGCCGTTTAGCGGAGGGTCCACCCATCAGTAGTAACACATGACGAAACGCTCCATTTGACCGCCCGCGATTCTACCATCCGCACCATGACCCAGCCCATCGATTGCAGCGGCCACTTGGCCCATCATGTGCAACATTAGGGTTGATGTCATCCGGAGGGACCAGTGACGTACGCCCCACGCGATATCCTTGGGCTCCAAGTCAGGTTCTCCCTATAAAATACCCCATGGAGGTACTGTTCACAGGGTCTCTACTGGTTCCCTCTCTCCGGACCCCTCTATTTGCAATCGTTACCTTCTCTTCGAACAATCACTGACTTAATCTTCAGAGGCCCCATTCGGTCACTGCCGACCAGTGAGCTCTAACCCTTGTTTTGTAGAAGCCAAGCAAGAGGATCCCGTTTGTTCTTGCAGATCAGCCACACGAAGCCCTGGTATAGTTGTCGACTGTCAAATTGCCGAACTGACCAGCCCAAGTCAGGTACTCCGGGATGAATAGCACCACATATTGCACTACCGTAAATGACGCCAAGAATCCCAGACGGTAGCAGACAAGTTGCCTTATCTAGAGCAAAAAGATGACTATAAGTACCCAACACATACTATACAGAAAGGTTCATGATATTTACATCCTACAACTCTGCTTTTGTCTTTTTCTCTAGCTCAAAGTCTTCCCTAACTTAGGCATCAGAGTGTCTTTTTGACGGACGCTGCCGAGTAGGATTGATGGTGACTTGTGGTTGCAGGATCCTTAGTACTAACAGAACCAAGCTCAGAATCAAATCATTTGAAGGTTTTTTTCGAGGTCTTGATTCCTGAAACCCACATAAGCAATTCATATTTAATGATGTTGGGGGCCGAACTATCAGGAGGCCGGAGCCACGACCTCTTCCGCCAGGACTACAGCTCAGGCCAACCAATATGCGGCTGAACAGATCACAGTCGGCGATAGGGCCTCTCTAGGGCTCTCTCCGGACCGGAGACTCATAGCCCAGAGGAGGAGCCTAGCCGAAGAGCCCAGCAGCCAAGGTCGTGCGATCGAGCAGAGTAGGGCCGACGAGAAGGCTCTCCCAGGATCACCTCAGTACAGAGGTCTCTCAGCCCAGGACGGCCCGACCAGCAACAAGCAGCGCCGAAGCGTGCCGCTTCGGCCAGCCAGGACAAAATGCCTCGTTCACAGCAAATATTCCCTCGTAGACAGCATTCCAGATTTTCCGCTCGTGGCAGACACACGCCTAACACAGAATCTACTTTTCCGTGATTCCCGCCGCACGTCAGACAGTCTTTTCTAGCTTTTCCACCGCCCAAAGCTGTCAGGCGGCGCCGCCTGACATTGTCGGGAATCGTCTGGTCGGCCACCCGACAGTCCACCCAGAGGGGACAGCTGCACCACCCCATGCCGCATGTGGGCGGCTCACCCGTGCCGAAGCGCGTGCCCAGCACTCTCCGATCTCCTATATATAGAGCTTGGCATTCAATGCATGGTACACACACTCTCTCTCTAGCCCAAGCTCTGCAAGTTTACTTTCTCTCTCTACAACCCATTTGTTGACTTTGCCATCGGAGGGTCCACCGGCGACGCCGCCGGTAGCCTAACGTTTGTTCACTATGCAGCTAGGTCTAGCCACTCAACTCCGCCGCTCACCGCCGGAATCCGCCACCAGAAAAGGCTTACCCCCCAACAATTGGCGACTCCGCTGGGAAACTCTTTTTCTCTAACTCTCAGATTCACCGTGAGCTCTCAAACCATTCTCAGCTGAAGATGGCCTCCAGGGACAGAAACTCCAGGGACAACCAATCCGGAGGAAGAAGGAACAGAGGGAAGGAGCTGGCCAGGCCAGGGGACTCTGCTCTCCGCACTCCTGAGCGTGTCCGTGCCAGCGACGCCAGCTACCACAGCAGCGAATGCCCAGACTCTCTGGCGAAGCAGACTACGAAGCAGTACATTCGCTAGCTGGAGGGCAATTTGGGCCGAAGGGATCAACAGATTGATGCCCTTATCATAGAGATGACCCTACTCAGGGAGGCAACCGAGAAAAAGCACACAGCTCCAGAAAAGAGCTGCGCCGCGGAAGATAAAGATTACCCGGAGCCTTCTCAGAGCAGGAGCAGGTCCCAGCAGACCAGGCCCTCGACCCTAAATAGGCTGGGGGCAGGGTGGAAGAAGTCCATGCCCGAAGGAGGAACAACGAGGAACGACGCGTTAGGCGCCGAGTCTCACCTCCCCGGCACAGGGAAGAACGTTCAGGTGAAAACCAACGGCCCTTGCCGCCAGTCTTTGACCGCCTCGGTCCCAATGCAGCTCAAAGACCCCGCCTAGCACGTGATCAGTCACCGCCCAGGCGCCAGCTCGAACCTATGAGCCGTGCCGACGCAATGAAGTGCACTGTACTCCATTTACTCTGGAAATCGAGACGGCAAGGCCTCCAGCAGGCTTTTCAGCCCCCAAGTTCAACAAGTACGATCCCAAAATGGATTCGTACACCCACATCGTACACTCCAGGCAGATGATGTCTCTCTACTCTGGGGAAGACGCACTGATGTGCAAATTGTTTCCATCCAGCCTCAGCGAGGTTGGGTTACTCTGGTTCGACCGACTGCCAGCAGGGTCCATCTCCTCGTGGAGAGACCTCTCAACGGCCTTTCTGGCTCGGTTCATCACCAGCTCCAAAGTCAAGAAAGTACGAGCCATGATTAACTACCACCTGCGACTACTAGAACGAGCCTGCGTAGTAGCTAGGAGATCAATTCGGAATTGGGATTTTGAACATCTTATAAACGGAGCAAGGAATCGTATCCTGAATGGAAATAACGATGAAGCCCCACCCGAGGAAGAGGAAGCAGCTGAAGAAAAAGAAGAACCTATGGATTGGCACAATGGAGGTTGGGGCCTCAATTTCGAGTAAGACCCCGAGGATGACCCCGAGGAAGACCCTAGTGAGAATGAGGAAGAAGCCGAGGAAGACATCGACATAGATCGAGAAGAATGGGTTTTCCCACCTTACGAATGGCCCATCGATAACGAGTAGCACTATATTATTCTAGGAATTCCGCCATATATTGTAGTGTGCCTCGGACATACTTAAAATATCTATCTTATCTACTTATGTCATGTTTCGATCATTATGAATTTATCAGTCTTTTCCCCTTAATTTTAATTATGAGATTCTTTCACACACAGAATGGTGAATACACGAGCTAATGGAAATGATCGCGACGAGATCGGTGAGTTGCGTCAAATGATGAGAATGATGGCAAGAACGGTCCAAGCTCAGCAAGAAGTTATCAACCAGATGCAAAATCAGGAACCGGTAGTCGAGCCGCCACCAGCCAACTTGGAAGAAGAAGTCATCCACCCTGCTCAACCAATCGCAAACATGATCGTGGTTAAGAAATTCTTGAAACTAAAGCCACCGACATTCAAAGGAGGAATGGACCCCGTCCAAGCAAATGAGTGGATCTCAGAGATGGAGAAGAACTTCCGACTCATTCAATGTTCGGAAAAGCAGAAAGTCGAGATCGGATCCTACCTTCTAGTAGGAGAAGCCAGTCGTTGGTGGAATCTGAAGAGCACATCGGAGGCTGTCACGACTTGGGGAAGATTCTTGGAGATCTTTAAAGAGAAGTTTGCACCTCGTGCCATGCTGAACACTAAACGAATGGAGTTCGAAAATCTAAAGCAGAGAGGAGCCACCACCATGGCCGAATACGAAGCAGTGTTCACTAACCTCGCCGAATACGCCCCGTATCTAACTACCACTGATGAGATGAAAACCTGGAGATTTGAAGATGGACTGAGACCCGAAATCCGCAGAGTTGTTCGTCCCCTCCTTCTACCATCATATGCTAACGTACTGGACAGAGCAATACTCATTGAACAAGACGTAGACGAGAGCCGACGCTACCACAAAGAGAAAGGCAGAATCAGAATCAAAATCAAGGAAGGACCAACCCTCCCAAAAGGCAAAATTTTGGAAGAAACCAAGAGAGAAGGAACGAAGAGAGAAAGCCGATACCTCTTTGCCCGTCCTGCGGAAAGCCACATTCTGGAGAATGTCGAGCAAATTCTTGCTTTGGCTGTGGTCAGAGAGGACACTTCAAAAGGGACTGTCCAAAGCTAACCGGAGCAAACATTGTGCCCATCGGAGCTCCAAGGAACAATGCCAACCATCAAGGAAATCGCAACAACAACCAATGTCAAGGGAGAGCCTTTGCACTCGTCCTAGGAGATCCTCGCAATGAAGAAGGAGTTGTGGCAGGTAGAATCTTCATCTGCGATATTCCTACTTATGCTTTGTTTGACTTAGGATACACACATTCTTTTATTTCTCTATCACATTCAGAGAAGATTTCCCGAATACCTGAACCCTTAGGTTACGAATTATGTGTAGCCCAGCCCATGAGTAAAGGTGTCCTTTGCTCTACGATCCTTAGGGATTATGAGTCATCCATGAACGGAGCCCCATCATCTATAGATCTTATTCCTCTGAATATGGCCCACTTCGACGTTATTATTGGAATGGACTGGCTGTCCAAGTCCAACGCTAAGATCGACTGCGCTGGAAAGTCTATCACCTTTATTGAATCCAAAGGTGGGGAGCCTGAACTCAAGGGAGAAGGAGTTATTTCACCCCCGTGTTTCATATCTGTCTCCAAAGCTCGACGTCTTCTACGAAAAGGATGCCAAGGGTATCTCTGTAGCATCACCTCAATCGAGTCACAGAACGCCTCAAAGGAAGACATCTCAATAGTACGTGACTACCTTGAAGTATTTCCAGAAGACCTATCCGGAATGCCCATTGATCAAGAGATGGAGTTCTTCATCGATCTTATACCAGCAACGCAACCCATTTCCAAAACCCCTTATCGTATGGCACCAGTAGAACTAAAAGAATTGAAGACCCAACTGCAAGAACTGATCAAGAAGAATTTTATCTGACCTAGCTCGTCACCATAGGGAGCACCAGTGCTATTTGTCAAGAAAAAGGATAGAACCATGCGCCTATGCATCGATTATCGGGAATTGAACAAAATTACGATCAAGAACAAATATCCCCTGCCCCGCATCGATGACCTATTCGACCAACTGCAAGGAGTCCAAGTATTTTAAAAGATCGATCTGCGTTCGGGATATCACCAGCTCAAAGTTAAGCCAGAAGATGTTGAAAAGACTGCCTTCTGCACCCGTTACGGTCATTACGAATTCTTAGTCATGCCCTTTGGAGTAACCAATGCCCCAGCAGCTTTTATGGACCTGATGAATCGTATTTTCGCCAAGTTTCTCGACGATTCCGTGATTGTATTCATTGACGACATTCTAATCTACTCAAGAAACAAAGAGCAACATGCTGAACACCTGTCCATCATTCTATAAACCCTGAAGGAGAAGCAACTGTACGCAAAATTTAGCAAGTGTGAATTTTGGCTAAAGAGTATTCATTTCCTTGGACACATCATTGACAAAGATGGCATTTCAGTAGACCCACAAAAGATAGAAGCAATCTCAAATTGGCTTGCATCAACATCAGTCACCGAAGTTCGAAGTTTCCTAGGACTCGCTGGATATTATCACCGATTCATCCAGGATTTCTCAAAGATCGCCACGCCAATGACTCAACTTACATGCAAGAAGGAACCATTCGTATGGACGGAGGAAAGAGAAGAATGCTTCCAGGAATTGAAGAGAAGAGTCACGACTGCACCCGTGCTTGCACTACCTAGTGGAGAAGAAGGATTTGTTATCTACATCGATGCTTCGCATAAAGGACTAGGATGCATTCTCATGCAGCAAGGAAAGGTGATCGCTTATGCCTCTCGACAACTGAAGCCTCACGATAAGAACTACCCTACGCACGACCTAGAGCTTGCAGCAGTAATCTTCGCACTCAAGATTTGGCACCACTACCTTTATGGAGTCACCTGTGACATTTTTACCGACCACAAAAGCTTGAAGTATATTTTCACCCAGAAGGAGCTGAACCTTAGACAACGAAGATGGCTAGAGCTTATGAAGGACTTCGACCTCAACATCTAGTACCATCCAGGGAAAGCAAACGTTGTAGCCGACGCCCTCAGCGGGAAGGAAGAGCACCCCTACTCAGCACATCTCGCAACGATTATTGCAGAACCATCCATCATCGAAGAAATCAAAACCCTCCAAGCTAACGACCCAAAGTTGTAGAAAATACAGGAAAGCATCAAAGACCAACCAGAAAGCGAGTTCACCATACGAGAAGGCCTCCTCAAGTTTCGGAACCGAGTATGTGTACCCAATCTAGAAGACCTCAAGCGAAAGATCATGAATGTAGGGCATAAGTCAAGATTTGCGATTCACCCCGGAAGATCGAAGATGTACCAAGACCTCAAAAGATCATATTGGTGGATGGACATGAAGCAGGATATAGCCAACTACATCGATCGATGCCTCGAATGTCAGCAAGTCAAAGCGCTACGTCAGAAGCCAGTAGGACTACTTCAACCTCTGTTGATTTCCAAATGGAAGTGGGAAGATATCACCATGGACTATGTTGTAGGATTCCCTCGAACCGTCAAAGGCAACAACATGATTTGGGTGATAGTCGACCACCTGACCAAGTCAGCTTATTTTATTCCAATCAAAAACACATATTCGATGAATCAAAGGGCAATAACTTACCTCCGAGAGATTATCCAATTACACGGTATGCCTGTTTCAATTACATCTGATAGAGACCCCCATTTTGTGTCTAGATTTTGGAAATCCTTATAGAAAGCAATGGGAACGACGTTAAACTTCAGCACCGCCTTTTATCCCCAAACCGATGGCCAATCAGAAAGAACGATCCAGACATTAGAAGACCTTCTTCGAGCATGCACCTTAGAATTTCAGGGAAGCTGGGAAGAGCACCTACCGTTAGCAGAGTTCGCCTATAATAACAGTTACCAGGCAAGCATTCAGATGTCTCCATTCGAAGCATTGTATGGCAGGAAGTGTAGATCGCCAGCCTGTTGTACATAGGTTGGAGAAGAAGCACCTACCGGACCAGAAATTGTAAAAAACTACCGAGAAGATCAAACTCATCCAAGACAAACTGAAGATAGCCCAGGACCGACAGAAGAGCTACGCAGATGCACGACGAAGGGAAGTAGAATTCTAGGAAGGAGACAAAGTATTCTTGAAGGTATCACCCATGAAGGGTGTCATTAGATTCGGAAAGAGAGGGAAGCTCAACCCCCGCTACATCGGACCTTTCGAGATCCTTGAGAGGATTGGACCAGTCGCCTACGATTAGCACTCACCCCAGAGCTAGCCAATGTCCACGATGTATTCCACAAATCGATGCTTCGAAAGTATGTATTCGACCCTACGCATATTCTAGTCCAACCTACCATCGAGATTGAGAAGAATTTGGCGTACGAGGAAAGACCTATCCGCATCATGGATTGCCAAGAGAAGCAACTCAGAAACAAAGTCATCCCGCTTGTCAAAGTCTGGTGGGAGAACCAATCAGGAAACAAAGTCACTTGGGAGAAAGAGAGCGATATGCGCCTAAAATATCCACATCTATTCGATTAAGGTATAAAATTTTATCCATTCAAAATTTTCATGCAATCATTTAAAGTTTGAGGGACCAAACTTCTTAAGGTGGGGAGGATGTGAGATTCCGACCCGAATAAATAGATTAAATAAAGTTATTACTTTTATTTAAAACTTTTGGGATTATAAAAATGAGCTAAGGTCCATGAAAATAAAAAGAAGGGATAAGCTAGGCTAAAAGCCCAAGGAAAGGGGTTAGAAGGCCAAAAAGGGAGCCAAGCCCAAAGGCTGTCCGAACAGCCCAGACCGGATCAACCCAGTCGGCCCAACCCAGCCCCGCGCAAGGAACTGGCTGCACGACAGCTCTGGATGGGCGCCAGGGACTCGTCCCATCCAGACCGTACCACCGCCTGACGCGGATGGAACAACACAGCCGTACGTTGCAGACTGACAGGTCAGGAGCTCAAACCTGACCTGGATGGGACAACACGCTGACCCGTTCGGCAGGATTAAGGAAGGGTCCAATCAAGCATTAATAACCCCCAACCACCCCAGGGCATCCGAACCCCTATATAAACACCCATTCATCAGCATTCAAGTCTCACACCAACATTTCTTCCCGAGCACTTATTCTAGAGAGAGAAAGTGAGAGAAACTCTGGTGCCGACGTCCCTCTGTTCGGCCAGGTTCCACACTTGGGACATTTCCTAAGTGTCGTAACCTTACCGGACCATCCGCAACCGCTCGACCATACCTTAGCCGACCAGTTCTTACTTCTCCACACTCTTCCAGAGGCCTCCGGTTTACACTACACAAACCTTGTCCGGACCAGCCTTCCCGGACAACCCTCAGCTCGGCAAGACCTTGCCAGACCAGGAACCGTTCAGGTAAACACTCAGCCCTCCGGTTCACTTAAATTGTCCTTATGTCTCTGCTCGGCAAGACCCTAAGGGACTTAGTCGCATTCAGCCAAGCTCGGCAGAGAACCGTTAACTCTGCCGAAGCTCTCGATCATAGCATTACCATTCGGCATTAAGCCAAACAAGTCTGGTTCATCTTTGGACTCTCCGGCTGAACCTTACCCTAGCTCGGCACACTTACCCGGACCACTACAGAACATTGTTTATCCCTTATCTTGCACTACCGACCTCC
>NMUG010011212.1:0-10695 GCA_002855965.1 Monotropa hypopitys
CAAAGTTGAGATTCGTTTGGGGTTAGCACTCAGGGGAAGGCCTAGATACTTAGCAGGAAGACCCCCCACTTTGCACCCCAGCTCCTTAGCTCGTAGCTGCACTTGTCCATGCTTGTCCACTGGCATGAAAATGTGTGATTTGCCAAAGTTTATTTTTAGGCCCGAAATAATCCTGAAGCATCTAAGAAGCCTTTTGATATTTCTCAACTCCACTGGGTCATTGATTGAGAAAATAATTACATCATCCGCAAATTGAAGTAGGGATAGGACTATTCCATTATCGCCTAACCCAATTCCTTTAATGATTCCAGCTTGAATGGCCCTTTGGAACAAAATGTTAAGCCCTTCCACCGCAATGAGAAAAAGGAATGGGGACAAGGGATCTCCTTGCCTAAGACCCTTCTCAGGCTGGATTTGAGGACAAGGGGACCAACCCTGACCGACTGGACCTGTGGTCGAAGGCTCACTGGACGTATTTAGCAAAACCGAAGGCTTATAGGCTAGACTATTGGGATGCTGGGCCGAAGGCTCATGCCTTGGCCGAACGGGCTATGGCCAAGCTGAAGTAGGTTGTCGAATAGAACAATTCAGAGGTCTGGTCAGGAATTGATCAATCGGATGGTTTGCTGAAACAGAAGGTCGGTCTTATTTGAGTGAAGTAGCATTTCCACTCTCTCTTTCAAGGCTTCAACAAAAACTTCTCTTTCTCCTCTTATTTGAAAAGAGCGGTGCAAAAGAACATTTTATCATCATCATGTTTATACGATGATCGAACACAAATCGCTACCCCTTACACAAACAAAAAGGGGGATTCTACAAAAGATCTCTCTCTATTTCTTTCTGAACACTTCAGCCTCTCCTCATAACGGAAGTGCTTACATTCATTCAAAAATCATCGGAGCTTGGTCAAGAAGTTTATGCCTTGTCGAAGTTAAAATACGAGTCATGTTAAAAAAACACTATCATCAAATCCGGCATAGTTAAAACCTAAGAAGAAAAACTATGGCAACATCGGAAAAACCCCGCGTGGTTAAAACCCGATAGGGGATCATAGCAAAAACAAAGGGGATTATAGATCCTGTGTAGTCAAAACCCGAGAGGAAACTACAGCAAAAATGGATCAATCCAGTACAGCTAAAACCTGAGAGGGGACCGTAGCAAACTTGTAGCAAAAACAAAAGGCATCCAGCGTAACTATCAACCCGAAAGTGAGTTACGGCAAAAATGGATAAAGAAAAAGCCAACAAAACACACACACACACACACACACAAAAAACAACCATTCTCTCGGGTCAGCTAAACCAATGGAACATATCTAAGCAGCGGTGAAGTCAAAACAGATGCCTGTACAACAATCGGCCTTCCAAAGAAACAGTTTCTTTGAAGATTTAGTTCGATTCGTCCTAACAGTCTGTCACTTCATGTGCTAAAAACTATAAAATTATTTTCAAAGAAAGGATGAATATAGGTTTCCGCCTCCGATTAATCGGTGAGGCCTTATTCACAAAATTATTCAGGTTGATCAACTTAAATTGAGTATCAATCTCTATTAGCAGAGAATCATAAATGCCTATGGATATATTTGCTTATTTGATAAAGATTGCAAATAGTAGAAATGTATTCATACACGAAAATAACACATCGACATTCTATACAGAAAAAGAAACATAGAATGCAAATATGCTAACTACTGCAGGTCTCTCTGTGAGAAAGCACCCGATAAGACCAACAAAGCCAGGCAAACCTATCTGTATCGATAAGTCAACACAACACCCATCTCTATGCTTGATCTGTCTACATCTAACAAATAGCGGAGCATCCGTAAAAGTATATACAGCTGAGCCATATACGGATAGCCACCAAGGAACAAGTGCTCCATGGAGGCAAAGCTAGATCATAAGCCCTCTATGTCCTGGTAGTGAATCCCTCTCTCACAAGCCAAATGTCGACGAGCTGCATGTAGCCGAGAGTGCGATCTCTGGATATCTGCCTCTGAACTAGCATAGGATTCAGTCAAGGTGTCAAAATCCTCCTACAGCAGATCCCTATCATCGTCTAAGTCACAGATCCAGCTATCCGTCATATCGCGGGAATAATAGTCCCGCCAACAATATAAATACAAAGGCACATATGCATCTACGGGAACCTACACCACTGTCAGGTAGTCGGGTAAAATCATACCCCCTGCGGATCAAAACAATCCTCATCGCCAGATAGGCTCTACAGAAAATCGGGACGTACAGTCGGAATCCCGTCAACGTCATTAGAAATCAGGGAAGCCCTTTTTAGGCATGTCAACGCATAGAAAGCTGTCCTAGCACTCTGATCAGAAAATATGCGGGCCACGGTCTTTAAGGAAGGTTGCATCCTCAAAGAAAAATGATACTCCTCCAACATAGGAGTCATCTCGTGAAGACCAAAATGGAACAGGCTCAAGGTAGGTATCCAGTACCTCAACAAAGCCAGCAGAACGTCTGGGTCAACGTGTACGGTCAAGAGACTAGCCAGCTCACCGAACAACTGCTCCAACAAAAGCCGCTCAGCTGGGGCAAAAGATGCCCACCAAGCAACCAAGAGTGCAACAAAAGTAGGTACATCAAGTATCCCTGGTACGACTATCATCTCGTCGACTGCGATGTCTGGGTGTCCGGTCAACAGAACCTCTAGGAAGGTCCGGGGCAGCTTGAAAAAAAAAGACAAATCTATCAGCAAACAGAAGGTCTACATAAATCTATGAAATGATGAAGACAGAAAGTAAACTACTGTGTTTACATACCCCATCTGGGGAAAAAGTCTCAAAATATCCGCATTGTGGTACAGCCACGTCGCCAGGATCGACTCCAAAGTCTATGTCATCGATATTAAAGGGAGACTCCTCCATCTCCTCCTCCATGGGTCTAGAAGGTCCAACCTCATCTACAGACTCCTTCCCTGATCTTCGCCGAGAAGTCATCCTACAAAACAAAAGAAGAAATCATTAAACCCTGCTAGTCAAGCGACTCAAGTCCAGGTAACAAAAGCTACAGCATAGTGAACACAAAATGTTGATAATATCTCTTTATGGTTATCGATATATACAACTGTTCACAACTCCTGAGTTATAGCACCTCTCTATAGTTATAACCCGGGTCAAAATTTATAGACTTGGTAATATCTTACTACGATTACCAATGCAGATTCAGACTCACAAATTTTTAGGAACTTCGCTAGTATCTATCTAAGACTACAGGTTCACAACTGCGAGAACAAAAATCTCAGTAGCACCTTTCTAAGGCTACAGGTTGGAATTTTCAAAAAACAAATCCGGTAGTATCTTTCTACGGCTACGGATTTTCATTTAAAAAACCTAAGGTAGTACCTATCTAAGACTACGGGTTTGCATTTTCGAGAGTCTCAGTGTATCTTTCTAAGACTACAAAGTCAAATTTTCCGAAACCTACAGTGGTACCTTGCTAGGGCCACGGGTTAAAATTTTCCCGAAACCTCAATGGTACCTTTCTAAGGCCACGGGTCAAACTCTTCAAAAATCTATAGTAGTATCTATCTAAGGCTACAGGTTTATATTTTCAAAAGACTCAGTAGTGTCTTTCTAAGACTACAGTTTCAAGTTTTCCAAAACCTACAGTGGTACCTTTCTAAGGCCTTAGGTTAAATTTCTCAAACCCTTGGCAGCACCTAACTAAGGCTCCAGGTTCACATTTGCAAAACCTATGGTAGTGCCTATCTAAGGCTACAGATGTACGTTTTCAAAACCTTGATGGCATCTTTCTAAGGCCACAAGTTAAATTTTTCAAAAACTTCGGCATCGTCTATCTAAGGCTGCGAGTTTACGTTTTCAGAAACATCGATGGTATCTCGCTAGGGCCACAGGTTCAAAATTTCAAAACACAGAAGCTAATCCTTGACTAGAACATCTATCCAATTTTCAAATTCACGATGACCTGCCTATGGTCACTATTTCAAAAATCACAATTTAAAAAAAGAAAATTTCTCTAACATTTCCTAAATTAGCATACTTGGCTACTTTGGCAAGACCAGTTTGGAATGTTAGTTTAAAAGCAATTTTCTTTGACATTCCCTAAATCAGCATACTTGCCTACTTTGGCAAGACCAGTTTGGAATGTTAGAAATTCTATTCGATATTTCCTAAATCAGCATACTTGCCTACTTTGGCAAGACCAGTTTGGAATGTTAGAAATTCTATTCGACATTCCCTAAATCGGCATACTTGCCTACTTCGGTAAGACCAGTTTGGAATGTTAGTTTAAAAGAACTTTTTTCTGACATTCCCTAAATCGGCATACTGCCTACTTTGGCAAGAACAATTTGGAATGTTAATTTAAAAGAAATTTTCTTTGACATTCCCTAAATTGGCATACTTGCCTACTTTGGCGAGATTGGTTTGGAATGTTAGTTTAAATAAATTTTCTCTAATTTTTCCTAAACCGGCATACTTGCATACTTTGGCAAGACTGGTTTGGAATATTAGTTTAAAGAATTTTTCTCTAATATTTCTTAAATCGGCATGCTTGCCTACTTTGGCAAGACCAGTTTGGAATGTTAGAAATTCTATTCGACATTCCCTAAATCGGCGTACTTGTCTACTTTGGCAAGACCGGTTTGAAATGTTAGTTTAAATAAATTTTCTCTGATATTTCCTAAAACGGCATACTTGCCTACTTTGGCAAGACTATTTTGAAATTTTAGCCTAAAACATTTTCTCTCACAATTCTTAAATTGAAATGTTGACTTATTCTTGTAGTATCAGTTTGAAACATTGGTCTAAAATTTTTTAGAGAGTTCTTAAATCGGCATACTTTCCTACTTTGGCAAGACCAGTTTGGAATTTTAATCTATGAAATTTTTTTCTGATAGTTTTAAATTGAAATGTTGGCTTATTCCGACAGGATCAGTTTGGAATGATGGCCTAAAAGTTTTTTGGATAGTTCCTAAAATGGCATATTTTCCTACTTTGGCAAGACCAATTTAGAATGGATCGAACTACATTTGGTCTGATTCCTTTCAAAGGATATGTAAACACCCTCATGGCATGACCATCATAAAAATTCAAAATTCTAGAAATATCTATGTTTGTATGCATATATCTTTGCTATCAGATGTATATTCAGCAGAAGACATTCTATCTCTCCAACTTCAGGAGTATTCAAACCACAATATCTCATCATAGTATAACTCAAGCCATAAAACTCGTCTGATCCAGTCAAATACAAGATGATATCAAGTATTATGGGAAGAAAATATCTAAAAACAGCTCAAACCATGATCTTCCAGTCCGAACCACGACTTCGACGAGCCAGATCCATGTCATCGACAACTTCTAAAATTCTTCCGATTCCACCAGCAGATGTCAAATTCCTCTAAGGAACCAGGAAAATCAGAAACATACAAGCCGTGAGTCAAAATTTCACGCATTAATTTATCTTTGTCTACATTTGTTGTGCAAAGTACACAAAGAGGGGCAGTTATTGATACCCAAATTTTGGCTCAGCCCCCACAAGTTCAGAAATCATCAAAACGGTCTTCACAGAGATCAATACGCACATCCGGAATGTTCGGACCTCTCACGAACAGCACCGACGACAATCAAAAATTTCGAAACGATGAACCCGCAACGGTAAAATGTTAAGGAACATTTACCCGTCTTAGAATTCCATTCCGATGCACCAATCGAGACAAATTTCAAACGGACGGCACAGAAACCGCATCAGAATAGGCAGAACAGGCCGACACGAGTAGAATCCTGCAAGAACGTCTGAAATTTTTCTTCTAAAGAGAATACCGAAGGCAAATGCATTTCCGAGAAGCCGGTATAAAGACTGAATCCATCCGATCCAAAACCAGAATTCAGTTCAGGATAAAGTTCAATTCATTCAGTTTTCCCTGTAGCGGTCAGCCGGTCTCAGAAATCAGCGAACGTATTTTGCACGGACCTCATATTCAAAGTCTGACATTCCCTGCGGAACAGATTTTCTGGGAGTTGAGCAGCCCAAGAGGCGCACCAACCGCTTCTCACTTTGTTTAAAGCATCAAAGTCAGATTTCATAGTTTTTCCAGGAAATGTCCGAATCAAGCCCGAGATATTTGCTAAATTCACGATCCAATTCAATGATCACGAATATCAAATTTAAAATGTCAAAGTCAGAGTTCTCCGAGGGGCCGACCAAGCACAAACAGAAGCTTCGGAATAAGATTAGAACTCTGGGATACTTTTTCAATTTTAAAGATATTTTCTTTTATTTTTTAATTAATTGTCTGAAGGAGATAAGGCCGGAACCCCCTAGAAGCTTCTAAAAATATCCCATTCTAGCACATGGCCCGCGAGCCATGTGATTGGCTAGATTTTTGGGCATGTTGCAACTATAGTTGCGACATGGAGGTTATATAACCCCCCCTCTTTCCAATATTAAGGACCTCAAGCATTCCCATTGCAAACCACTTCGACCAGAAACTCAAAACCTCTTGGCATTTTCTTACAAAAACCTCTGAAACTACTTCAAATCCAGCCAAACCTCTGCGAAAACCCGAAATCATCCAAGAACCAACTTCGTTCTTGAAGTATCACTTCAAACCCAAGCCAATTTCCAGCGATCAAAAGGTCTAGCGACCAACCCAAAACCCCGAAAATCCACGAACTTTCCTTCCGCGTCTTCGCAAAGTAATCCAACCTAGTCAAACCTCCGCCAGTTTCCTTTGGTAAATTAATTTTGTTTCTTATATTCTCGAGAGACTCTTGATAGTCTTCTAATCCATAGTTTGGTATTTTCGGCCGCGTCCGATACTATACCCTACTATGTTTTAAAGAAGCTAGCTTAAGAAGTCGTCTCCCCGAATTGTACGAATTCGAATATATTAATTTGCCGCAATTTTTAAATACATGTCTTTTCTGCTTCCGAACAAATATCTGCTTAAAGAATTTGTTACTTTATGTCTTTTTCCTCGTTAGAAATCGACACATGCTTGGCTATGCCGGCTCCGCTGTCGCGTACGAGAAGAACATAAAAATATCTTCGCCCTAAAAATACAGTTACTGCTTATATTTTCATTTCTATAGCCTGACCTTGTCGGTATGCTATATATTTGTCGTCTAGCTTGGAATATATCCAGCTCGGTTTATATATATGATATCTTATCCTGTATTATATATGTACTGCCGTCTAGATCATACTATATCCAGTTCGGTTTATATATACGATATCTTATCAACTGTTATATATATACTGCTGTCTAACTCGGACTATATTCAGCTCGGTTTATATATATGATATCTTATACCCCTGTCCATACATATATATTATAGTATATATATTCTATCTCTCTTCAGCGATTAACTTTCATTTTCCCCAAAATACTTTCAAACAAAATAAAAATCTTGTATCCGTACTCTGAAGTGAAAGCTTGCAGTAGCTGTCAGAATCGGATTAAAGGAATGCCTTGTGACTCGGATCATTTCCGGAGCACTCGATATTCTGGGAGGATTTTTTCACACTTAAAGAAAATAATCCCCTCCCCCATTTTTCAAAACCAAGTCGAACCTCTATCCGATTGGTAAATCATTCTTCCAAAGCCCGGGCAAAACATTTTCCGGCAATTTTTCTATAAAACATTTTTCACAGTCGAAGTTCTGTCCGACTGAAAAATACAAAAACACTTTACAAACAAAATCAAATTCCTCGATCCGTACTTTGAAGTGAAATCTTGTAGTAGCTATCAGACTCGGATCACTGGAATGCCTTGTGACTCGGGTCATGCCGATTCACTCGATATTTTTTTGGAATTTTCAAACAAAAATTATCCTATCTTTTCAGAAAACGGTCAAAGTTCTGTCCGACCTATTTCAAAATATTCCTGTCAGAAATTCAATCGAAGCTCTGTCCGACTAAATAAAAATGCTTTCTCAAACACGGTCGGAATTCTGTCTGATCGTAGAAAAAAACTTTTCAAGGATTTAGCCGAAGTTCTGTCCGGCTAAAGTCTAAAATTATTTTCAAGGCACAGTCGAAGTCCTGTCCGACTGCCTAAAGATAAAATGACCTTTTCTAGTTGGAATTCAGTATAACTGCAGAAAATATTTTCCAAAACATAGCTGAAGTTTCTGTTTGGCTAAAGATAAAATTTTGTTTTCAGAAAGACAGTCGAAGTTCTGTCCGACTGTCGCAAATAAAATTAAATTAACAAAACAAAGTCATTTTCAAACATAGTCGGAATTCTGTCCGGCTGTAGAAAATTATTTTTTTCGCCGAAGTCGTCCGGCTCAAAAATAATCCTTTTGCATCAAAACCGGGCCGACAGGTTGTCCGTCAAAATTTCCCCCTTTCTATACCGGGCCAAAATCCACCCGTCAACAACTATATCCATGAGTCTTTCATTTTTATACATAAATCTGTAATAATTTTATATTTCTCTTAGCCGAGGAAATAATTAATTTCGTATCTAAAAGAGATTTACTTTTAAAAAATAAGTATCGAAAGAGCGAGTGGGGTGCCTAACACCTTCCACATTCATAATTAAATCCCTGAACTTGAATTTCTGGTTTTGCAGATATCTTTCCCAAATAAAAAGATATTTTTCTCAAACAAAATGACATCTTTTTACAATAAAAATTCCGATGACTTAGCACACCACAACTCGATGCCGAGTGACTACTCCGAAAATTCGAAATCGGCATACTCAGGTCGTCACTCATTTTCAAACAAACCCCCATATTTTCAAATAAAACCCAATAGCGTAAATTATTCCGCCCCAGAAAACGGCTCCCACCGGACGGGAGACGAGGGAAGGATAGAAAAATTTCCCGGTGCGACAAGCATAATATGAAATAAGTATTTTACCTATGACCGGAGGCTCAATTTGCCGGAGGGTTTCAACTTGTCGAGCACTGGAACAAGGTTGGTTGCTCGGGGGAATGGGTTGTTGAACACTGGGAAGTTGCCAAGGCTTGGCTGAGTGATGGATTGGCCAAAGGGTTTCCTGTCAAGTAGTGGTTCGACTGGTTGGTGATTTGAATAAGGGATGGTTGGTTATTTGGGAGTTACGAATGCTTGAGAGCTTCTGGTGTGTCGAAAATGAGTGCCAAGAGCCCGTTTATATAGGGTGGGATGGAAGGAGTTTTGGCTCCAAATTTTCCATCCTTGGCCAACCACTGACACCTGCCACCCTAAATCCCCGGGCAGCTTTTCAGCTTTTGGACGCCCATTTTCTAGACATTTCAGCTTTATGCGGGAATCCCGCTGGTCTGGTCATCCTTTTGTCCTTTCCTGCCACATGCCTTGGCGTTCAGCACAACTATCCGACAACTATCTGCCATCTAGTCTGCTAACGTGGCCGGCCAATTACACCTGGCCCCTGTCGAGTTCGGCTAATGGCGAGAATGCCCCAACTGTTCTAATTTTATCATTTAGGCCCCTGGGCAAGTGTATTACTTCAATTAAGACTTCAAAAATTCATTTAAAAGCCAAAACATATCCTAAATAAATTCCGAAAAACTCCAAAAATTTTAGGGATTATATTTTAAATAAATAGACATATTTTGTGTGTTATTTCTTAGATCGGGGCCTTATACCCATCACAACCTAGACTATGTTGGTAGTCACTTGCATCAATGTCAGGTTAATGATCCGGAGATAATCACAAAACAGATGAGATTTGCTAAATGATAGGGACGAGATGTCCAAATTAGCTTCTGATTGATTGTGAGAAGCTAGTAATCCGGAAAGGCTTCATAAAAGCAAAGGTTCAACAAATATTAAAAAGGCACATGCTAATTTGACTTACAAACTATATTTGTGCTTCATAGAGTTTTTCTTCGATCAAGAACAAATAGTTATTGGTGAGTCTTACAGCCAACAGTGACGAGAAATTCTCTAACCCTTGTTTATGAATGTAGATATATGAAAGAGCATAGACAGATTAGCAAGAAGAATCAGATCAGTCCAGATAAGTAGTACGTCTATGGAGGTAATCAATTTCGGATTTACCTCCGCGCACCTTTGACAATGGATATGTGAATTTAAATTACAAAGCATCTTTCACTGTTCAATTTTTGTATTGAGTTTACAATTTTATATTAATCTTTAAATTTTTTTATTTTTTCTTTGGTTGACTTTTTATTTCATTGTAATTTTGAAGAGCATGGGATTGCACTTTTTTACTGATCTAATTAAATACTTCAATGAAGTTGTAATATTTTTAAAAAAATGACTTCAAGAGAAAGTGCTTAAGCAAATAGTTTGGCGTGGGAGTGGATATAAAGGTTGGCCACTATGCAAGGATAATTTAGGAAACTGAGAGGGCCAAGTATTTTTTTATTGCAAAGTGCCAAGTTAGTAGAGTAGGAATGGGCAGTTGCAGCAGCTAGCAGACCTTAACAACCAAGCGGGTTTGACGGGTAAGCATTTGGAGTTTTATGTTTAGGAGCCTTTGCACTTTTTTTTTAAATCTTCACACTACACAATTTCTTGTATATGGACTAAATTTGAAAGACAAGAAATTTAGTTTAAACAATATACCTACACTCAAGAGAGAATTCTACAAACTATTCAAAACAACAGAAAGGCAATTAAAAGAATTAGTCCAAATAGATTATCTACATGTGAATACAATTTTTACAAATAATTGAAAATACTAAAAAAAAATTAGCCCAAACACACCTTATTGTTTGGGCTCAAATTTTTATAT
>NMUG010011213.1:0-10696 GCA_002855965.1 Monotropa hypopitys
TAGTTGCTCGTCGGGAAACGAGTCTTTCAAAGGTAAGGTGACACAAGTATTATCAATGTTGATTCTCGAAAGGTGATCCGCCACCGAATTCTCGGATCCCTTTTTGTCTTTGATCTCTATATCAAATTCTTGCAATAACAAGATCCAACGAATCAATCTTGGTTTACTATCCTTCTTTTCAAGGAGGTACCGCAAAGCGGCATGGTCGGTATAGACCACAATTTTGGAACCAAGTAGATAGGATCGGAACTTGTCAAGCGCGAAAACGATGGCAAGTAACTCCTTCTCCGTTGTGGTATAACTAATTTGAGCATCGGAGAGAGTTTTACTTGCATAATAGATGGCATGAGGAATGCGATCTACCCTTTGGCCAAGGACCGCCCCAACCGCATAGTCGGAGGCGTCACACATGATTTCAAATGGAAGTGACCAATTGGGAGATCGAATGATGGGAGCGGTGTAAAGCATTCCTCTCAATTTTTCGAATGCTTGGAGACATGCGGCATCAAAGACAAATGGGGTGTCTTTGGCTAATAAATCAAAAAGAGGTTTAGAGATTTTGGAAAAATCTTTAATGAACCTTCTATAAAAGCCCGCATGACCAAGAAAAGAGCGGATGTGTTTTACCGTAGAGGGAGGAGGCAATTTAGCAATGAGATCAACTTTCACTTGGTCCACCTCTATCCCTCTCTTTGAAATGATATGACCTAACACAATCCCCTCTTGAACCATAAAATGGCTCTTTTCCCAACTTAGAACAAGATTTGTCTCAATGCATCTTTTTAGCACATTTTCTAAATTGTTGAGACAAACCTCAAATGACTCTCCAAAGACGGAGAAGTCATCCATGAACACCTCAAGGTATTTTTCAATCATGTCCGAGAAAATAGCTATCATGCACCTTTGAAAGGTCGCTGGTGCATTGCACAAGCCAAAAGGCATGCGCCGATAAGCATATGTACCATAGGGACATGTGAAAGTTGTCTTGGATTGATCAAGAGGGTCAACGGCCACTTGGTTATATCCGGAGTAGCCATCTAAAAAGCAATAAAAGCTTTGGCCCGCCAACCTCTCAAGAATTTGGTCTATGAATGGCAAAGGGAAATGATCCTTTTTTGACATAGAGTTGAGTTTGCGGTAATCAATGCACATGCGCCAACCGGTGGTTTGGCGAGTAGGCACAAGCTCTCCTCTATCATTGGTAACAACGGTGATGCCAGACTTTTTAGGAACGACTTGTGTGGGGCTCACCCACTCACTATCGGAAACGGGATATATGATACCCGCGTCAAGGAGTTTAACAACCTCCTTCATCACCACTTCTTTCATCACGGGATTCAACCTCCATTGCATTTCTCTTGACGGTTTTGATCCGTCTTCAAGATTAATACGGTGCATGCAAACGGAAGGGTCAATCCCCTTCAAATCGGCTACGGACCACCCTATTGCCCCTTTTTGCCCTTTAAGCACATCAAATAATTTACTCTCTTGAGAGGGAGTAAGATTAGATGCAATAATCACGGGTAAGGTGTCCATAGATCCCAAAAAGATGTATTTGAGTGAAGCCGGGAGTGGCTTCAACTCAAGAGTTGAAGATACTTCAATGGATGGAGGAGTTAGAGTAGAAGCAAGTGAAGGCAAAGGTTCGAAAGGATTATAACATGCAAGCGCATCCAATGGAGGTGTGAGGTCTAACAAAGTGTTAACCTCCATAATGGATGGATCGATATAAAGCTCCTCAAGACCATAATGTGAAAGACATGCTTCAAGAGGGTCCTCGGCCAAAACATAAGGTAATGCATCCTCTACCAACTCATGGATAATATCTATAGAATAACACTCTTGTTCCACTTTGGGTTGGTGAGAGGAGCTATACATATTGAGGCTCATTTTCATGTTGCCGAAAGATACCTCCATAACTCCACTCCTAACGGCAATGTTAGCATTTGCCGTTGCTAAAAAGGGACGTCCTAGGATCACCGGTGTTTGAACTTTCATGCATGTATGATGCACCGGCTCCATGTCAAGCACAAGAAAATCGGCGGGATAATAAAAGTTGTGCACCTTGACTAGGACATCCTCAAGTAAACCTCTTGGGGCTTTTATGGATCTATCGGCCAATTGGAGTGTGACCGATGTCGGTTTAAGCTCCCTAAGCCCCAATTCCTCGTACACCGAGTAAGGTAGAATATTGACACTTGCCCCCAAGTCAAGAAGTGCTCTACTAATCGTTTGAGTGCCAATGATGCATGAGATAGTAGGCACTCCCGGATCCGGGAGTTTAGGTGCCAATGGTGCTTGAAGGATAGCACTCACTTGGTGAGGAATGGGAATTTTTTTCAAGAATTTTGCACGTGATTTCCGTTTATGAGTGCACAAGTCCTTGAGGAACTTAGCATATGAAGGAATTTGTTGCACGGCATCTAACAATGGAAGATTGATTTTGACTTGTTTGAAAACCTCCATGATGTTCTCCATCGAAGCTCCTTTCTTTCGAAAGAGTGAAGGTGATTCAAGACAAGAAGGATAGGGTGCTTTTGGAATGTAGGATGGAAGCGTTGAGGATTCCGCAACACTCTTGCCCTTATCATTTTTTCAATTTTTTTAATTTTTTGTTCATTTTTTAAAGTTTTTTCATTTTTTGGTTATTTTTTTGGTTCTCCAAAGATGACTCGAAAGATTGAGACTTTGTCTCATGAAAATGGGAGTCATTTGGAGAAAGATCAACTTGTCGACCACTCCTCAATGTGGTGACCGCCTTAGCTTGCTCATGAATAGGAGTGTCATCAATGTGATGTACTCCTCATTGATTAGAGATGGCTTGGCTAGGCAATTTTCCTTCTTCTCGCCTACTCAATTGGTTTGCTAGTTGACCCACTTGGGTTTCTAGCTTTGACATTGATTGAGTTTGAGAGTGAGCGAGTTGAGTCAAGGTTTGAATTTGTTTCGATTGTTCCTTAATGAGCTTGAGGTAGACATCGCTTGGAGCATGATTCCCTTGACTCGAAGAAGAGGAAGATGGATGAAAAGATTGAGGGGGTGGACGAGATGATGATGGATGAGATTGATGTTGGTAAGAATATTGTTGGTAAGGTGGTGGATTAGATGGTTGAGATGAATTGTTATGAAATGGTGGGCGGTTAGAACATTGGTGGTAAGATTGATGGTAAGGTTGAGAGGCCATTGGTGGCCTTGCATTTGTTTGCATCCCATTGTTAGGTTGTTTCCATGAAAAATTAGGATGATTCCTCCACCCGGGGTTGTAAGTATTTGAATAAGCATCGTTTAATTGCTTAGCATAACCCTGGGTGAAACAAGCTTGTTCATTGCTTTTCGAAGGCGGGATAGCATGTTGGCACTCATTGGTCGCATGCCCCGGATCGCAACAAATTTGACACACTTCCGCAATGGCGGGAGGTGGAGGAGTATGAAGTGGATTTTGGCTTAGAGCAAGTATGTTATCAAATTTTTTAGCCAAGAGATCCACTTTAGAACCTAAATCATGGGGATAGTCCACTTGATACATGCCTTTCGGCTTGTTTGAAGATGGAGTGGATCTATCGAAAGATGAAGCAATGGAAGCATCATGATGATGGCGAGAATTTTCGGCAAAGTGCTCAAAAATCTCCCATCCTTCTTGTTCATTTTTCCTTAGGAACATGCCACCGCAAGAAGCATCGATCATATAGCGGTGTTGTTCCGTCAAGCCATAGTAAAAATTTTGCACTAATTGCCATCGGGGGACCTCATGGTGGGGACACCTACGGATAAGTTCGTTCAAACGGTCCCAAGTGTCATGAAATTTTTCACCGTCTCTTTGAGTGAAATTCATAAAAGAGCGGCGAACTTGATTGGTCTTGCCAATTGGAAAGTATTTTTTTAAAAATTCTTCTTGACACTTATCCCACGTATTGATGCTCCCCGGTGGTAAAGTATTCAACCATTGTTTAGCCCTATCCTTCAAAGAGAAAGGAAAGAGCTTCAACCGGAGGGCATCATCCGTGAAGTGAAGAATCCGCACGGTAGAACATATATCCATGAATTCTGTCAAATGTGCATAAGGATTCTCATTGTCCCTCCCATGAAAATTAGGCAATAGATTAAGCAAAGTTGGCTTAATCTCATAATGAGTAGCCAATGGGGCTTGTTGTCTCACATGATTGTGGCAATAAAGCGCCTAGGCATAAAATAATCCCCAATGGCGGGAGGAGCTTGTTGATCATCCCCATTATTGTTGGGAAGTCTTCGATTTCGCTTATTTTCCACCAAAGGGTTTTGTTGATTATTGTCTTGGTTTAAGAGACAATTTTGATTTTCGCGTCTCCATCGGCGTAGAGTGTTCACCAAAGTTAGGTGTACGTGATGCGGAGCGGTTTACTCTAGCCGATTTTTCGATTTCAAGGTCAAGTTCTTCCAAGTTTGGGTGCAAGGATCGGCGCCCAAACATAAAACACAAGAACACTAAAAGTAGGAAGACTTACAGTGCGTAATTATCGTCAATGCAGAGTTCTTTTGTTCCACACTAAGTTTTCCTTTGTCAATCCTGTAAGCTTAAATCACAAACAAAGAAAAGTTAAAAAGAAACTAAGCTCACAAATAACAAATAAATCTAACTAGCTGTTTAACTTTCCCCGGCAACGGCGCCAAAATTTGCTCGCACGTCGTTAGTGCAATACAAAGATACTATTTTTAAACCAACTTACACTACTAGGTAGTAGCGATGAGAAGGATCGAACACAAGGAAAGTGAATGGCTAAATTAGATTTTCTCGTTATTTCTAAGATTAGTTCAAAGGGTAAAAAATGATTGTTTTGAGGTTGGTTTTGCAATTGTGAGTGAGTGTATGAGAAGTGCTAGATTGAAAGTTCTAGTTTAAGTGAGAGAGATACCTAGGGTCATTGCATTCTATTTCACACATACTTATGAATTTTTGCACTTACATTCTACTTGGATTTGGACTTCTCTAAATCATACTATTGCAAATCATATGATTCAAAGCATAAGTAACTCTTAATCAATGGAATAGTATAAATGATCACCAATTAGGCATATGTTGTCACATGTGTATAATCTATCTCTAGGCATAGATTATCGCATGAGTACAACATATCTCATGGGAGTTCATATATCTATTCCAAGTTAAGAACATAGTCAAACACATTATTGAAATTCCAATGTAATGGTACAACTCATATGATCACACATAGACATATGATCCATAAATTGATATAAAAGATGAAATGCTCAATAGGATTTCAATAATTCCAAACCAAGTTTTCTCTAAAAATTATTCATAAGTATATAATGAGATGGAAATACAACTTCCCTAGGCCAAGGAGGATTTAGTTCATCTTTGAGAGGAAAGACTCCATTGATGAGCTTAAGATCTTCCTTGAATCCATGGCAATTCCTTGGAGATTGGATGGAGATTGGATGGCTTCTCTCCCTCTAGAATATAATAATAATAGAATAAAAAACCTTCTTTCACTAACCCTAATGATCCTTATATATCCCCCACCTTAATTACATTTAAAATTCAAATTTAAAAACAAAGTGGAGCGGGTTTCGTCCGGACGAGACCTAAGCGTCGTCCGGACGACGGTCACTGTTAAACTTTAGTTTTGGACTCTGGATGGCTCGTCCGGACCATCAATACCCCTTCGTTCGGACCATGGATTCTGAACATTTTTGAGTCTTTCAGGTTGCTTCGTCCGAACGACAGTGATGCCTCGTCCGGACGACGGGAGCAGAACTTTGGTTTCTTTGGCTTTTGAGTTTTTCCTCCTTTCTCAATCTCTTTGGTCTTCATGTACAATATTACCATTGTTCATCTTTGCATTCCAAAGTGCCTATTTGCTCCAAGTTAACTCGTAATTCCATTGTTCCCTGAAAAATCTCAATGCAACAAAACTACAACAATTTTTATTAGCCACATGCTTCGGGATAGACAAGAATATGAAGTTAAAGAATGAAAATAGGTACGTTACCGTACCTATCAGTAACACTCCCAAAATTTGAGACATATTTTTTTTAGAAGTATTAGAAGTAGGTAACGAGTATCCAAACAAAAAGGGTAAAGAGCTATCTACCACACACACGCTACCCATTACACTACTTGTTATAACACATGCTTGCTATGAAATGAAGTACAACCGAAAAGAGGCATAAAGGGTTTTATAACACAACCCTGTACAACAGTGCCCCAAATAAAAGAGAAAGGCCAAAATAGGATTTTATAAGTTAATCATGTACAACGCGGCCAACAGTAAAGAAAGAAAATTCAACACTGAAAGTAAAGTCGACCTATCACTACAGTCCAGTCCAGCCTCACGTTCTGCGAAGGATCCAGCGGCTCCAAGTCCAAGGGGTAAGTTCTACAAAAGTAGAGGGTCAGGCACGACCGCCTGGTAGAGATAATCCATCTCCTACCGTCTATAGTATTAAGATGCACGTGTGTGACGGTGCAAAGAATGTAAATATGCAATGTTATGGATCTCATTAAAGTAAAACATTTCCTTTTCTTTTAAATCTCACATTTGACTTATCGTAGAGAAAAGTAGTAAAGCACCGTGTCTGACCAAGACTCAAAAGAGAAGTACCACGTCCAACATCTATCAAATCGTTGCCTAGACAAGGCCAAAGGGAATCGTGTCAAGTGTCAACTCACACTAAATAAAAGACTCATTTTCCATATTCCAAACGTATTCCAATTCTCATTTCGTTCCAAGTACCACGTGTATTCCATTTCCGTGCCTTCTAGTAGGAGCAAGGCAAATATCTATCCATCAGGTATTATCAATCGTGCTTAGCCATTCCGTTCATAGAAGGGATCAATCCTCTACACGTCTATTCCTCGATTTCCCGTCCGTCGGAAGGGTTTAGTACTACTCTCATTGCGCAATGTCGTGGGAGACCCTCTTATGGTACATCCCAAGGCCTCAACCTGAATAAAAATACTTGATAATCCTCAATCCTCCGAAGAGTCGGTGGGCCAAGCCCACTATACAATTCCAACAACAGTTTCCAATCACGTGTCATATTTTACCATTTCTTTCAATCATTTCGTGTGACCTAGGAAAACACCTCCTAGTCAACGTATCAACCAAAAATGTGACTTTTATTCCGTTCTTTCCAAACCAATTCCATTTGTTCACAAAACGTCCCTTTCCAAAATATTTCCGTTTCTTTCCAAAACCTTTCTGTTTCTTTCCAAAAACGTGTCAATCATTCACAAACCATTTCACTTAGTTCGATTTTCCACAAAACGTGTCAAAACACCAATTGACCCACAAACTATCCGAGAGTATTCAAAACAAGCCAAAGATCCCCAATTTGATTCTATAAAATGACAACAACAAGTTTTTCACAAGAATTGGGATTTTTCATAATCGAACTTGAAATCAACCAACCAACGTCCTAAGGAGAACTTGACGACCCTAGACAAAACTCAACACGACCAATCTTAGTGAACGACAACACTTTGATACTAATTTTGTGAATATAAAAGACTTGACAGAATTTCATAAAAACGAACGAGAGGGTGGTACAACACCAACAGCACAAACGAGAGGGATAGAAAACTCTACCTCGTCGGAGCTCCGGTGACACTCGCCGGAAAAGTCGACAGAAAACCTCCATGATCGCCGGAGTAAACCAAGCTCACCATTGTGAAGCCCTCGCGATGCTCTACCACATTTCCTAAGACCAAAATCTTAAACGATCAATCAATAACCAAGTAATGTAGAGAGAGAGAATAGATCTACGATTTGGAGAGATGAGTGAACCTACCCAAATCGGACGATCCATGGCAACCACCGCGTAGAGGAAGACGCATAGAACAACGTTGAAGAAGGCCCAGAGACTTGAATCCATGGGATTTGGTGGTTAGAGAAGAGAGAAGATGGAGGTTAGGGTTTAGTTTGAGAGAATTTCGGATAGAGGGAGAGAGGGAATGAGTTGTGAACCAAAAAAAACATGTTTTCCCGACTTAAATTCGCACCAACTGCTTCCCCGTCTGGACGGGGATCCGGACGAGCTCCGGACGGCCGACCAGCATGCCCAGATTTTCTTCGGTGTTCGATCGGGCGATTGCAAACTTGAAAATGCGATATCTTCTTCGTCCGAACTCCGATTGGGACGATTCAAGTTGCGTTGGATTCGTAATTAAATTGTCTACAACTTTCATGAACAAAGAAATCTGATTTGGAGAATGGATCAGGTCGATGGATTTTAAATGCGATCTGGAACTTATCCGAACATTCAACCATCCACGAACTTTATGCCGGAGATGCCCATCTCACCCGGAATTACTCAATGTGACATATGATCATTATAGATGCTCCTAAATATCTCAAGATCTCAACGACACATGAATTTCGATTTATTGAACGAATGGAAATTAATTAAAATTTCCGGAATGTGACACAACCGGTATGCCAGCCAGTATACCACCCGGTATACCGGTCTTCAAACCGGTCGCAAGAACAGTCACCCAAAACGACGAAGTACTCAATTTTATTTTTCCTCAGCTACGATTTGGTCTCCAGAACTTGTTTTTCTTGTAATTTTATGGCCGCCAATGATTATAGTTCTTAGTGATCTATGTTTCAACGTATATAAACGAATCAAAATGGATTTTAATCCGCTTGATTCGACTTTTGAATAATTTTATAAAAACGTGATTAAACTCGTTTAATCTTATTTTAATCGATTCTACAAGTCACAATAGGTTGCTAACCTTGAACATTCTCTGAAGATTTGGTGAAGATCAGAAATCAAATGATCCGCATTGATTTTCTTCCTCTCTCTCTCCTTTCTCTCCTCTCCTTCCCTGTCGATTTCCTCTTCTGTTTTCTTTTAATTTTGTTTTAATTTTATGTTTTATTTTTTTTATATAAAGATAATTTTAAAATTATAAGCTTATTTGAATTTAACCTTTGATTACGCTATATTGCGACAAAGTACATCTTAGTTACGATATTACTTAAGCCAATTATTCGTATTTTCCATATTTTCTTTTAAATCCCTTTATTCGTTCTTGTATTCCAAAAAATATTGCTGAACTCTCATAAATTCCCAAATTTCACATTAATTATTATTAAATTTTTCGCTCTTTATAAAAATTATAAACACTAAAATTTCCTTATTAGGTCCACTAATTATTTTTATTAAACTTAATCATAATTATATTTATTATTAAAAATTTCAGGTATTACACCTATGGTCCTAGTGAGACACCTCCAAATCAGTTGGTGTCGTTCTCTAGCTTTCGGTCGATTTGGGGTGGCTGTTGCGATCTTGACTTCTCTGAGACACTCTTAGATTTCTACCCTCTTGATGTTGTTGGTCATTGGATCTTGGTGCCTTAGGATGTCCTTGATATGATTTCCTCGACAGCCTTTCCACATCTCGACGAGGGATTTGATCACTTTGTTTTGGGTGTGGATGATATCTTCCAGGTACTCCTCCATGACTGATTTTAATCTAGAGGGAGATCGAGAGTGGGGAGAGCAGGACCAATTGTCCCCTTCTTGGAAGTATTCATCACATATGCATCGACGGGTCTCGTTCTCCTGGTGGATGTCTTGGACCCTTCGTGGGCTCCTGGCACCTCTACTAGGGATCTTGCGGTTCTATTGTAGGCCAAGAACACCTCTACGGAGTCTATCATTTGAGAATGAGTATTCTTTTGCTTCTTTGGTCCTGGTGATGGACCACAGTGGGTCACCATTTATGAGAGGGTAAAGATTAAAGTATGATTACCCCGCAAGGGTTCTGGAGTTCTGATTGGACCTGGAATCATTTTCTCATCTACTTCCCAATTCTAGGCTCATAGAAGGGTTTAGAAGACCTTCCTTTGCAGTGGCCAGAAGTCTCTTCGATAATTAAGTTTGTGTGGTGATCAATTTAATCAAGAAAAAACTCTAAAGAAAGAACAAGCTCTCAAGTTAATTCGTAAGCAAGAAGTTAGGTACTTTTTGGGTGAAGAGTCTCTTTATATAGGGGAGAAATCCCATGGTTTTAGAATTCTTCTCGATTACTAGTTTTTCATTAGTAATCGAAGTTGGATTAGTACTTCTCGTCTCAATCCTATTCGAATTCTAATTGATATGTGTTTCTTTCATTCACATTTCTGATTCTCATTATTCTAGTGAAATTAGAACATTTTCTGTATTTTTAGAAACTCGGAGACTATCCTTTTGAGGAGAATATCAGATACACTTGTACCAATCATCATTCCTTGGCTGAAAAATTCCTAAACAGGTCACATATCATTCTACCTCACAAAACAACACCTTGACGCACTATTAAGATGTCACCATGCACTGGACAGATCTGAACTCAAACTGTGTGAAAATATTACTGCCATGTATCATTAATCGCCGAACTAGACTAGCAATGGAGAGCTGCTTCCCCCCACCCACATACACATTTCCTAACCCTCACTCCCTTCCCAGTCCCCCATTCCCCCACGTCAGCCCATGTTCTCTTTCTTTCTCTCTCTCTCTAAATATATGTGTATATATATTTAATATTTAAAATAAAAAAATATTTATTTATTTTGAAACACATTTTTGAAAATTTTGTTCTTAAAAAAGTTTAGAAAAAAAACATTTTTATTTATAATTAGTTTTAAATTTTATTTTTAAAAATAGTTTTTTAAATAGATTTTTTTATATTTTTTGAAAAGTTTATT
>NMUG010011214.1:0-10695 GCA_002855965.1 Monotropa hypopitys
GACTAATTTTGGAAAATAATAGATATGGAATATATGACAAATTTATGATGATTTTTGAAATGGGAAAAAGGAATTAAAGAGAGAATTTTTGACTAATTATTAAGGATAATGAAATTGTGAAAATAAATAAACGGGAATTTATGAAAATAAAAAATTTAAGGTATGACATGTATTGTAAAGGAAAATTTTAGTAGAAATTCTTATGGCACATTATATAGATATTGCTAGGTCTGGAGAAGATTGCATCAACGTCGACTTTTCAGAAAGATTAGCAGATTTGGGGATAGCTTGCATTTTGGCCAAGTTGAGTACTTGGAATTTTATAGACGAGAGTTAATATTTACTTTTGACTCTATATATTAAAATGTGGCGTTCTTTTGAAAGAGCTTTTGGATGAAAAATTATTATGGATCAAGTATGTTTAAAAGAAATGAGAAATGAGCATTTTGTGATAAATAAAAGTGAGGAATGTTATGATTAATGAAAAGTGATGTTTTGAGATGTAATGAGAAATGTGGAAGAGAAGAGAGATTTTTGTAATAAAATGAGAAGTAAAGATTTTTTGATTTCTATGATATACGAGGTGTGTAACTTTTGGTAAAAAGAAATGTGAAGACCAGAAATGACTTTAGAAGCAGTAGTCAGAAATATCTAGATTTTTTTTGAATATCACAGAACACGATGATCTTGATAGAATGGAAAAGACGGATTCATGTAGCCGACCCTAATTGATTGAGATATAAGGCTATATTTGGTTTTGCTGGGTTGACTCGGTACAAACTACTCAAGTGTCAGGGAACCTTAGAGCTGGAGGGGTGGCAGGTGGTCTGGTAGAAAGGGAAGGCTTGTTGCTCACTTGATTGACCTTACTTGGTCGGTATGATTGAGTAAACAGAAGATCTTTATACGTGCGGGCCTGGAGGAGTCCATCCAGTGAGGAAGACCCATTTTCGCTTACCTTGAATAGTTCGAATTTGGGTATGTTAACCCCGATCCTGGATTCTTTTGTGGGTTTTGTTGATTTTCTTCAGTTGTGGACTTCATAGTTGTTTTTGACTACTCTTGTTGATTTGTCTTCTGTTAGCTTCGTATACGTTTGCATATGGATAGGAGTCTCTCCATTCTCATTTATATTTATATATATACCTCTGCTTATCAAAATATGATGTCAGTTTCCTTTTCTATGCCCATAAGTTAGGAACATTTTCTTTTGTCCTCCATTTGTTATTTTTATTCCAAAGAAGAAACCACTTTTTTATGCACAAGAAAATAAAAAGCAGCATTTTAGTTACTTGCCAGACTTTATTTTCTACTCTTTTTTGGGGACGGGGTGGGTGGGTGGTTAGAAGGTTGGCCGGAGGGTGCACGAAGGGAATTGGTGGCTAGAGGTGGTTGTCAAAGTTTGGGGGTGTTGGCTAGCGGTTGTTTCCGTTGTGGCTTTGTAGGGTGAGGGGTAGTTGAAGGGTTTCAAAACAAGTGAAGGCACATTTTTTGCTAGTAATTTTTTTTGATCTTTTCTTTTGTTGGAAACGAAAACAGTAGTGTCATGGAATGCAAATGTACTAGTTGCTGATGAAAAGGCTTGAAGAGGAGTCCAGGTGTGTGCAGGAAGTCGTCGTCGTGCACTGGAAAAGTTTGTTTTGTAGATCCCTTTTGGCGTTTTAGTCAGTGACATTCCTCTCACGAAACTAACTTTATGATCAAATCACTAAATAAGAAAAGGTGATGTCAGATGACTGTAAAATAATTTGCTTGACTATAGTCAAATAGTAAGTTGGACTGATTTCATTATCCAAAATACATTAAAATTCAATTATACAGGAATTTAGGGTTTTAGATTGTATTTAAATGGTGTAGTGGTAAAGCTATCTGATTGTGGTCTGTAGGTCATGAATTTGATTTACGGAAACATCTCTGCTTGCAGGGGTAAGGCTGTATACATCAACCCTTCTCCAGATTCCGCATATGCGGGAGCGTTGTGCACCGAGTCACCCTTTTTTTATTGACTTGTCATATTAAATGGTTTTGGATTGTATCTACGAATCATTCTGGCGTAATTAAGTGATCGTGTTTCATATTGTTTTGCTTCGTTGAAAATTTCAGTGGGAAATAAATTGCTAGAGAAATTGTTCGTATTGGCAATTAATGGCTGGGTAATGTGATCACGAGCTTTTAGTTGGTAAATTGTCCCAGGCCAATGCAAGTCTGTATTGTTCTCAGAGATGTGACAAAGCAAATCCCATGAATATCAGTGTAATCCAGCTCATCCAAGTGTTCAATTATTTAGCTTCTATTTTTTTTTAGGTTGTGGAGCTTCTCATTCGGAAGTTGGAAAGTGAGACCAGCTTTCATCGCAAAGTGGACCTGTTTTTTCTGGTGGACTCTATTACACAGTGCTCACACAGTCATAAAGGTATTAAAATAAAATAGGTCTTTAGTGCTGTTTTGTCTAGATGAAATTTCTATTCAAGGAAAATAAATTTCCAGCCAATTAAAATGCAAATTTATATGTGATTTTTGATGGTTTGTCTTCTGTGATGGTTCTTTAGGCATTGCAGGAGCATCATATATTCCTACAGTTCAAGCAGCATTGCCGCGTCTTTTAGGAGCTGCTGCCCCTTCTGGTGCTGCTGCTTCCGAAAATCGCCGTCAATGCATCAAGGTAATTTTCTCTTTTCTTACGATTGAAGGAGCCATCCGCCTGTGCTGAAGATAAATTAAATATAATTTGCATTCTTTAGGTTTTACGATTATGGCTTGAGAGGAAAATCTTACCTGAGTCTCTTCTTCGCCGATATATGCATGACATTGGAGTTCCAAACGACGATGCATCTTCTGGTTTTTTCCTTAGGCGTCCATCTCGAGCGGAGCGTGCTGTAGATGATCCAATTAGAGAAATGGAAGGCATGCTTGTTGATGAGTATGGAAGGTATGAACATATTATTTTCTCTTCATAGTTGAGGAATTGGTTTTAAATTAGTGAGTTTATTACCATGAGAGCCGTTACACATGGTCCTTTGGTGTCTATCTATTGTTTCTGCTGGCTGTCACAAAAATACTTGGACAACCTTACAATCCAACATCGGGGCATAGGTAAATAAGACAGTACAAAACTAATACAAGAAGAGGACGACAATGATGCCAAAAGAAAATCCTCAACAATCCAACATCCCTCTACCTCGTTCGATCTACCACAGATTCAGGGCAGTTACCGCAACTTGCTTGTGTACCTTCTCAAATTCATTGGAGCAAGATCACTGTAATGGCCCGACATTTCAAACCATATATATATTTTTGAAACAAAGGTATTGAGCCAGAAAAAAACTACCAATAATGATAATCCCACAACCATAAATGAAGTGCATTAGGGAAATCCACATCCAAACCATAGTTTAAAGTTTAAATCCTTACAATCCAACATCTGGGGCATAGGTAAATAAGACAGTACGGAACTAATACAAGAAGAGGATGACAATGATGCCAAAAGAAAATCCTCAACATAGTCTTCCCAAAAGCCTTGGACTCCAACTCCAAGTCATGCATGAGACTCGATACCTAAAAATAGAGGGTTAAACACATCCTAGTAGAGAAATCCAAACAATAAGATGTATATAGTTGCCATGAGTGAGTGCCAATGTACAGAAAAACATGATGCATGCATGAGGACCCTTTTGATTTCAAAAGATAGATAAATCCTTATCAAATATTGATTTCACTTTACCCCTATCCATTTTACAAGATTTTCCTCCAACTTGACGAATTCATGTGAGTCCAAAGTATTCCTTAACGAAATTAAGGATAATCCAAATTTCAAGTAAACAAGTGGGTTTCGGATAATTCTGCGGTAGAAGTCTATCGACTAGACTACCCGTAAAGTTCCTAGTATTCCCCGACCCATGGGGGGGGGTCCAGTCAAACCCCCATTGCGCAATATCGTGGATACGAATTACTCAATGAACGAATTTCTTACTAACTTAGCCAATCTAGAGTCCACCTTTCCACAAGTATTATTAGCCAATTCATATTTATTATCCAAACTTCATGTGTGACGTCAACTCACCCAATAACTTGACTGATGCTAATAATACCTTTCAATGTACCAAAAGCCTCTATTTAAGTCAATTCATACCCATTTAGACCAAATAACCATTTCCCCCCAAATTCCAAGATTTGACAAAAATTAGGATTTACACAATTTGGGGCTTTTCAAATTTACATAGAGGACATGAAATTGACTCCGATAGAGTGTGCCAAATACGCAGCACCTCATGAGCCAAGTAATTGTACCAAATCAAGACCAAGAGAAAACCTCATACACGTAACTTTGGATTTTCAAGAAGAAACATTGAGGGAGAAGGAGAAAAGACACACACATATATATACTTAGGGTTTGAAAATCCCTACCTCATGTTGAAGAACAAAGAACCCTAGGTGAGGGTTTTGCACCAATGGACGAACTAAGCCCGTAGATGTGTAAAGAATCACGCGTAGATCGGCGTTGATGAAGGCCTCTTTGCTCAAATACTCTTAGTTTGAGTGAAAAAGAGGAGAGAAGTTGAAGAAATATATATATAGAGAGTGAGAGACAGCTGGAATGTTGTAGAATGATAAAAGGTGTTTGCAAATGTGTTAGGGTTGAGAGAAATGTGAATATATATGAGCCACAAGGTAAATCCCCAAACTACCCTTACTGTGGCACATTTCGATATGTGCCCCCAACATATCAAAATGTGAAGCCTTAGAAATGGCTGGGTGAACGAACAGAGAGGTTGCATATCAATATGTGCCCCATGCACATATCGATATGTTCACCATAAGAGGTTGCCAAACACCCGAAATGTAACCAATCGGGATACCCACATATCGAAATGTGGTTCCCATCTGGCCTTCCGAATGGTTTGGTCCACATATCGAAATGTGGTCATGAAGGACTGGTCCACATATCGAAATGTGAGATGCAACCATCACAGAAGACCTCCATTTCGATATGCGAGGATGGGCATGGGCATGGGACATTCATATACCAAAATGTGATTAACTGGGCAAGAGTCACATATAGAAAGGTGACTTGAGAGGGGGAATAGAAGCAATACATTTTGATCGAAAGGTGACTTGAGAGGGGGAATAGAAGCAATACATTTTGATCGAAAGGTGACTTGAGAGGGGGAACAGAAGCACTGCATTTTGATATGCAAGAAGGGGAATAAGCTGCCACATTTCAAAATTTGCTTGCCAAATGGAAATGGCATGGCAAGCACCCGACAAATGAAGCGAATGATGAGTATGTGGGCCACCGGGGCCCACCCAAACGTCAATAAGCACTCCCGAACACATCCCCAACATCCCAAGTCTCATATAATCCAAAATCTAAGCCTCGGGAAGGCCCGAATATCATTAAATCCAAAATAAATCATGAGGGAAACATGGAAAATCTCATAAAAATATCCAAAAATTGCGAGAAAAAGTAATATGAATCTCCGGGTCGTTGCAATCATAGAATTTACACAGTCAGAGTTGGGCTACAAAATGGTTAGGAGAATTCTATATTTGAGGTTACTTTTTGGTGAAGGAGAGAAGAGCTGGGACCTTAAAGAATTGGGCACAATAGACAGGGAATGGTGCCTACATTCAGAGTTGGAGACCTTTATCTACGTGATTATTTTCACTCCTTTTGCCCCGTTTTTATTATTTTTCATAATTTTAATTATCTTTGGGTGAGTGGGTGTGGAATTTCGGTCTCCCTGAACCGTGGTTCTCTCAATTCCCATTTCCTTCAAAATGTGGAAGGTTCACGACCACCCTAACTAATCGGTCCATGCTTTCTTATTCTGCCTAGTGTCACACCCTGGGCATTTTGATAGACACTTAGTGTGCTTCTTTTCAATTAGAGGTAGTCTTCTTTGGAGTTCTCTAGAGCTTTCTAGAGTATCGTATAGAATTATAAGTTCTAAGGAGGGTTCTAGAAGCATCTCCTAGAATTATTTAGATTGTTGTATATAATTCTATGCTTGTATAGATTCTTGTAGAGTATTCTAGAGTAGAAGAGTGGAATATTTTAGAGATTGTTCTAGAGTTCTCCCAAGGTGTATAAATCGGTGGGGGTCTCATTTTTTCAAAACCATCTCCAAGATCTCTTGTAATATTCAAGCATTCTAGTGAGAGCTCTTCTCTGAACTCTCTTCTGTACTTCTTGCTTCCTTACTCTTCTTTGTCTTACTTAGGTGGAATCAAGGAGCGGGCATAACATCCAAGGCCACATGGTTGGCTTGAAATTTCTAAGGTCGTCACATTTGGTTTGAGAGCAAGGTTACGAGAGCGTCATAATTAAGAAGGGAGGAACACTATGTCAGAAGTCATCAACGAAAACCAAGCAAGGCAAACCAACAAGCAAAAGAAGGATAGTTCCCGAGATATTGTTAGTGCCATTGACACCAGACTGATCAAGGTGGAGGTGGCTGTTGCTGACGCGAAGGAGCGACTTGATCGGGTGGAGCAAATTGTAGAGGGATTTGATGGCAAGGTGGAAATCCATGTGGAGGAGCTTTGTGGGTCTTTGCTAGCTACCATCAACACCAACACTGAGGCATTGTGTCAAGAGAGTTTTGCCTTCCAAGCAAAAGTGTTGTAAGCCTTGTCCAAACTCGAGAACAAACTCAACGCCCAACTTCACGAGGTGAATGTGAGGTTGGAGAAGACGAGGGCGGATTGGGCTATGTGCAAGCTTGTTGTGGCTAGCAGAAGCATGACGACCGACAACACGAGTTTTACTTCAAGGGTGGAAGCTCCCCAAACCCAAGGAAAATATTTTCTATGCATGACATTTTGTATTAATGCCTCACCACATCCACCACTACACTTGACCATGAATAAATGATGCATGTGTGCACAATCAAGGTTCAACTTGACTCTAACAACTTGTTACAAGTGTTCTAACAAATGACACAATCCAGAATATCCAGCAACAATTATAATTAATTCCAAAATCCAGCAACAACTTGTGGCTTATCTAATTTAACAACTTGAAATAAATTATAGCTCAACAATCTAAAATCCAGCAACAACTATAATTAACTTACATACAAGTGTTCCAAAATCCATGAGGTGACTTCTTCTTAGCCTTTTATTTCAAAATTCTAAAGGTTCAGTAATTTTAGCTCTTTAATTCACCAATTAATTCCTTGAGAGCTCTTGGAAGCTTAGCTCTGTGAATCCCTTGCCACCGAATTTTTTCCCTTCTTCTCTCTCTTGTCTAGTCTATTTAATCTCCTAATTCTCCTAATTCCATTCACTTCCAATTACCACCGCTTGGTTCATTCATTCTCAACACATATGATTTTGTTTGTATCTCAATCTTAGTGCCACTTGGTTTTTACTCCAGTATATTGCCAAAACCTATTAATTTCTTGGTTTTAGTCTTTTAATTGTTAACTCGGAGTTAAAATCCCTTGTCCTATTCCTTGATTTGGATTTACTGTTCTTATTACAAAAATTCATTTTATCAAATAATTAGACTTCCGGTTCCCTTTTTTTGGAAACCATTATTACCACTATGCTGCATTTCCGAAAAAACACGCATGGCCTATCCTTCACCCTTTTGCTTTTCCGGTAAAGCAGCTTGGTTCTGCTCCATTTTCCGAAAATCCATTCCTGCTGCCTTTTGCACTTTTCTGGAAAATCAAGCCTTCTGGCCTTTCGGTAGAATGACCTACTCCCTTTCTTGTTTTCCGGAAATACATTACCAGTAAATCTACTTCCTCTATCTCTTCATTTTCCGAAAATACACTCTCACTCACCCTCTCCATTTCCCGTAAATCACCACTAATTCCTACTTCCATTTCCGGAAATTCAGCCTTAATGGCTTATCTCCTCTTTCATTCTTCCGGAAAATGGTCAATGGTGATCATTCACCTCAGCCAAATACCAAAGCCTAATCTTCTATTTCGACTTTCAATTTTTGAATTTTTTTCTAACTCCACTATAATCCTCATTAAGAATTATTCAAATTAACTTAACACTATCACACTTCCCCAAATACCTAATTGCATTATTCACATTCCACATCATTCATTTATGTAGTAAATTTGTATTTAGAATAAATTTCCTAGGATGGGTATTACATCCACACTCCCCCTCAAGCTAGGTTATAGATGTTGAGTAAACCTAGCTTGGAATTAAGATCCTCGAACATCTTTCTTGGTACATCCTTAGTTATGATGTCTGTAATTTGTTAAGTAGTTGGGATATACAGAAGCGATATCATGCCAATCTCTAACTTCTCTTTGACAAAGTGTCTATCGATCTCCACGTGCTTTGTCTTGTCATGATGCACTTGGTTCTTTGCTATGCTTATGGCAGACTGATTATCACAAAACGTTTTCATAGGTTCCGTGACCTGGATTCTTAGTTCAAAAATACCCTTTCTAATCATATTCCCTCACAAATGCCGTGTGCAAGGGCTCTGAATTTTGCTTCTGCGCTGCTTCGAGACACCACTGGTTGCTTCTTGCTCCAACAAGTAACCAAATTTCCCCAGACAAGTGCAATATCTTGAAGTAGATTGTCTGTCAGTTACAAATCCAACCCAATCTGCATCGCTGTCTTTTTGAAGAACAATCCTTGACCAGATATCATCTTCAAGTATATCAAAATCGTATATACAGTTTCCATGTGTTCTTCTGTCGGGTTGTTCATGAATTGGCTCACTACACTCACAACAAAGCTGATATCGGGTCTAGTGTGTGCGAGATAAATAAGTTTCTCAACTAATCTTTGATACATCCCTTTGTCAACGGGTGCACCATCATCCTTACTTCCCAATTTTATGTCGGAGTCCATAGGAGTGTCAGCTAACTTGCATCCACGCATCTCTGTCTCTTTCAAGAGGTCTACCACATACCTCTGCTGAGAAACTGAAATACATCTTCTTGACCGTGCCACTTCCATGCCAAGAAAATACTTGAGATTGCCCAAATCTTTGATCTCAAATTCTTTGAGCTTGAGTAGCTCTTAATCACGATCTTCAGTTAGAATGATGTCATCAACATACACGATGAGTATTGCCTTTTTCCCTGAATATGAATGTTTGACAAACATAGTGTAGTCGGTCTAACACTGATCATACCCGATCTTCTTAATAGCCTTAGTAAATTTGTCAAACTATGCTCTCGGTGACTGCTTGAGCCATGCATAGATTTCTTGAGTTTGCATACCTTGGTGGTGGTGGTTGGAGTGTCAAAGCCGGGAGGTATCTCCATGTAGACTTCTTATTCTTCTAGATGTCCGTTGAGGAAAGCATTTTCACATCCAATTGATAGAGTGACCAAATCTAGATTATAAGCTACTGAAAGCAACACTCGAACTGTATTGAGCTTAACTACTGGAGCAAAGGTTTCGTGGTAACCGGGCACGTAAGATCGAGTGAATCCCTTAGCTACAAGACTTGCTTTGAATCTGTTGGCACTACCATCTGCATTATGTTTTATAGAGAAGATCCACTTGCAACCTACATGACATTTCCCTGGTGGCAACTCAGATATCACCTAAGTTCCATTCTTTTCAAGACCACGAATTTCTTCCCAAACGACTGCCTTCCATTATGGTATTCTAAGAGCTTCATGTATAGATCTTCTTGGAACCTGTATCTTGTCAAGGTTGCTAAAAAATGCACGATGACTGGGTGACAATCCTCCATAGGGGACAAAATTACAAATGGAATGATTAGTGCAAGACCTTGTGCTTTTTCTCAATGCGATAGGCCTATCAAGGTCGTTATCAGGAAGATTGCTAGGAGCAGGACATAGACTAGTGTTACTTGTTGAATTTTGGGGTTTCAGAATCAGGTTGGATTCATGGCCTTGATCAGGTGGCTGTGGTTCTTTCCCTTCTTGAGTCGTGTTTCTCCTAGAGTAGACACGTAACTCACTTGTTGACGCAGGTTGTATGGGAACAGGACATTGAGGTGTTTGGAGTTCTGTTTCGGATTGGATGATTGGGATTGAACTCTGACTGATCTTTTTGAGGTGGCTGTGATGATTCGGTCGAAGATGGATTATGGACACAGAATGAATCTATAAGGCATCAATATCCAAAAGCTGATATTCTTGAGTGAAGTTCTCCCCCTGAATATCAGTTTTGGGGTAGTAAGGTTGTTGCTCGAAGAAGCAACATCCATGGAGTTGTAGAATCTTCGTGTGGCAAAAATACATTTGAGTTCTTTAGGATCAAGTTTACTCCGATGTTGAGCATGTATGTGGACAAACACAGAACAACCAAAGACTCCCGTAGGAAGAGTGGACAAGACATGAGTGTTAGGGAATGAGTGAAGGAGGACTTGGTAAGGTGTTTGGAAATTCAAGGCTCGAGAAGGCATCCTGTTTATTAGATAAACAGCTGTTAAGGCTGCCTCACCCTAAAAATATTTGGGAACATGTGGTGAACGTGAGTGATCTTGTAGCTTCAAGGAGGTGTCTATTTTTTCTTTCTGCAACCACATTTTATTGGGGTGTGTTGACACACGAACTCTGATGGACAATGCCCTGACTTGCAAGATAATCACCCAGAAAAGTTTTAAAATATTCCTTTGCATTATTAGTTTTCAACACTTGTATTTTTGTTTGGAATTGTGTCTCGACCGTAGTGTTGAATTTTTTAAAGATGTGACCAACTTCTGATTTTTCTTTCATGAGAAATAGCCAT